>CAUYQU010044284.1:0-24046 GCA_963574635.1 Cheracebus regulus
TGTCCTTTGTAGGGACATGGATGAACCTGGAAACCATCATTCTCAGCAAACTGACACAAGAACAGAAAACCAAACACCACATGTTCTCACTCATAGGCAGGTGTTGAACAATGAGAACACATGGACACAGGGAGGGGAGCATCACACACTGGGGTCTGTTGGGGGGGAAATAGGGGAAGGACAGCTGGGTTGGGGAGCTGGGGAGGGATAACATGGGGAGAAATACCAGATATAGGTGATGGGGAGGAAGGCAGCAAACCTCACTGCCATGTGTGTACTTATGCAACAATTTTACATGTTCTTCACATATACCCCAAAACCTAAAAGGTAATAAAAAATTAATATATCACTGAACTTCTGAAATTGACACAGTAGTCGCTAAAGGAAGCTCAGGAGACATGATTTATTTAGACATGCAACATTTTCTGTTTTTGAAAGGCTTTTAACTCCCTCAAAAGAGACAAAAGTTCGGATCTATAGATAAAATAGTAGGCAAGAATAACTATTTATTTTACAAAGGTCTATGAGAGGGAAGCAGTGTCCAATTCAACAATCCTAGATTATAAAGGTTAGCAGTTGGAGCTACTGGGTTAAGCAAGGCTGATTATATCAATTCCTACTCTAATGACTGGGCAGAAGTGACAGAGTTTAGAATGGCCAAATCTGCTAACAGCACAGTCGTGTTTATGCCAGGGAAATAACCAAAAGATTCCTGGAAACGTAACTGTAATCTGGGGTACAGACAAATAACTGCAAAATAATCCTGCACCCACTGATGCTCTTGGGAGGCATTCTCTAAGCTGGGGTCAGGCCGGGGTATTTTCCATCCATTTTCAACCTCCCAGTAGAAGCTCTGGACCTCACTGTGGACAGCATAGGGCAGCACCTGGCAAATGTTCACCTGTGGTTAGAGACAGGGAGAGGAACTGATGTTGTCTTAATTAAGGAAAGAATAATACAGAAAAAAAGGCCAAATGCTTGGCACAAGACCAGCCCTCATCAATTAGGAGGTCTTTATCTGGATCTACTTCTGAGTGGTGGCTTTTTGACTTGAATAAATCTGGGGAAAGCCGAAAACAACTCGTGCCAGCCAAGTGCCTGAAGCGGTGCAAATAGAGACACACATGCAAGTCTCAATGTGAACTGAAAATGTAATCTTACATCTGGTTTGGCCATCTTAGCTGTTTGGACTGAAAATTTGTGCTCCCGCCCCTAGATACATACACACCTAATCCTCAGTGTGGCTGTATTTGGAGATGGTACCTCAGAGGAAGACATTGAGGTCAAATGAGAATATCAGGGTGGAACCCTGATCGAGTAGGATTAATGTCCTTGTAAGAATAGACACAAGAGCGCTTGTTTGTGCTTTTTCACTCCTTCATGCCCCTCCCTCTCTCTCCCTGTGCTGAGGCAAGATGGCACGAGGACAGAACGAGAAGGTGGCATGTTACAAGCCAGTAAGAGTCCCCTCACCAGAAACCTAATTTGCTGGCATCTTGACTGTGGTCTTCTAGCATCCAGAAAGGTGAAAACTTAAATGTATTGCTAAACCACCCAGTTTGTGGTATTTTGTTATGGCTGCCCTGGAAAACTATATATCATGGCCATATAGGAAAAAGAAGGTGGAAAGCTCACTGCTTCTAACTAGGGGTGTGCCAAGGAGTGGCAGGCAGTCCGCTCAAATCCATAAACATTTTAAAATTCATGGGTTGCAGTGATAATGCAAATAGAAAAAGGATTCAATTCCCTGCTCTCAGAAAATGTGCAATATAATTAGAAAAAATGAAACCCTAAGAATTAAACACAACAGAATGTGGTTAGAGTTATGCTAGCACAGGAAGCCTGGGCAGAGTGATGGGGTCACACTGGAGCTGACAGTAATTTCCTAAACAGTTTGCCCTTTGAAATGAGGTTAGGTCTTTGGACTTTTTCACATTTTAATGGTTTAAGATAATTAAGATCACATTCTGAAACATTTTCTCCCACACTCTTGTGGTATATATTCATTTTCTCTAAAACATTTAGTTTATTATTTGCTTTATAAATTATTTGAGAAGAAAAATTTTAAAATTTTCATGTGCCCCGATAGCACTAACTGTAATATAGATAGATACATACATAGATGATATATAGATAGATTTAAATCTTTTAAAGCTCACGTTCTCTCTTAAGAAGTGGAATCCATGTAATAGCCCATGTGGGTTGTGAAGTAAGATGTGACTGTCCTAAGAATGAAGTTCACTTGGTGACATCTTTAAAGTCACACAGCAAAGTCAAGGCTGCTTAAAGCTAAATCAAAACTTTCATACCATCGTCTGAACACCTGTTCCCTAAAATGTTTAAAGTCATCTGAAGTCCTTTAAAATGCCAGCCTGAGGGAGAGAAAAAGGGAAGAGAAAGGAGAAGGGAACGGAGAGAATGAAAGAGAGAGACACAGGGAGAGAGACAGAGGTAGAGAGAGACTGAAAGATAGACAGGTGGAGAATCAGACAGTCTGCGTTCAGGGAATTAAGTAACTTCCTCAAGAGAAGAGAAAGTTGCCAGACAGAGAAAGGGGCTCCCCTACAGTGCCCCGGGCATCTCTACATCCCAGCAATCCTCAAGCTGTCAGCATTTCTCTGTGTAGTCCTGTGATGAAAGTCCTGTCCTCTATACCCTAAGCCTGAGGAGGCAAGGACAGCCTCTGTCTTTCTTCCCTTGCCCTTCCTGGGGCCTGCCAAGTGCCCTATACTTAGAAGGTGCTCAGGAGACATTTACTCAGTGGGCATGGACAAACAGAAGGGCTCACCAGGTGCACACACTCACACAGGTAAGGACAGCAGCTTGAGGGGCTCCATTCTGAGTCTACGAGCTGCTCACGTGTGCAAACTGGGACAGGGGAATAGACACTCACAAGTAAGTGTGACAGTTGGAGAGACTCAGTTATGGACTAGGTGCTTATGTCTCCCCCAGATTCACATGTTGAAATCCTACCCACAAAGTTATTAAGAGGTGAAGCCTGGGAGGTGATTAGGTCAGGAGAGTAGAGGCTTCATAGAAGAAGCCCCAGAGAGCTCTCTCTGCCCTCCACCATGGAGGGCACGGGGAGAGGATGGCTCTCCACAAGGTGGGAAGCGAACTCTCATCAGGCACAAATCTGCCAGGGGTTTGAGCTTGGATTTCCCACGCACCAGAACTGTGAGAAATGCGTGCTGGTTAAGTTGTGGTATGCTGTGTAAGGCTATGGAATTTTTTTATAGTAGTCTGCACTGACTAAGGCAGGCCTGATTCTGAATTTGGAGAAACATTTTTTATAAACTTCTAGTCATTTTGACTCAGCTTGTGACCATACAATTTTTAGTCCATACTTATAGGGATAAGGATCTGAGGCTTATATAATTCAGAAGGCCTTTTGAAAACAACAGAAATATAAAATGAACACTAAAAAAGTCCAGTATGAATATGGATTTTAGTTTTAGAAAAGAAATCACAACAAACTTCACTTTAAAAAACCTGAACAGAACATCTGTGTGAATTAACTGCTAGACATGTCTTTACCTTGTTTCTTATTTGTGTATACTTTGACTTATCTCTCATAGGGTAACCTTTTTTTATTGTAGGAATAGAAAATAATTGTTAATCAAGGTTGATTTGTTTGTATCAATTATAGCTTGTTATGTATAATCATATGTAAATATGTGATTTACTATTTGTATCAATTACAGCTTGTTAGGTATAATCACATGTAAACATTTAGCATTTTACCAAATTTTGGAACACTCCTATCAACTTTCATTCATGTATGAGCTAGGAGATTAGGATAATGAACTCCACAGACTAACATTAGCCTTCATTTACTTCAGGGGCCATGCAGTGGAGGACAGCGCCTCTGATCTTGCATCTTCACATCTTCACATCAGCATGTTGATGACAAGACACAGGGAGGTCGAGTACTCCCGTATTACTGCAAGATGGCCCACAGAAACTACTGTACATGGAGGTGTCTGCAGACCACATGCATGCATTTCTCTAAACCCAAACTAAATTTATCCTCATCTCAGTTTCCCCTTAGAACCTCCCAGACATGTCCACAGCCACTCTAGCATCACCTACCTCCAGGGAATATGTGATATAAAGCAAGTTGGAATGGGAAGAGAAAGGAGTTTTTATTACAGTTAAAATCATTTCTTTGATCACATTTTAGAAAACCACATGACCATGTGCAAGTGAGAACTCCTGATGCTCAGGAGACATTAATCTGAGGATACTCTACCTCTGTATTCCTAGGAGTGAGGTTCGGGCTGGATAACTGGATGCCAGTGTTGACTAAGACAGCTGTGCATGATTCCCTTTCAAAGGATCTGGACATGCTATGGCAGAGAGGAGGTGCGGGCTGAGTTTTAATAGTGCCTCTGCCCTTTGCTGTTTTGGTGACTTTGGGGCTGTTTGCCACTTACTATGTCTCAGTTTCTCATGTGTAAAATGGGGATAATAAGAACATCTTAGATTGCAGATTTGTCTTGATGATTATTGAGCTAATCCACATAACACTAAGAAAAATGCTTGACTGCCTAGCAAGTGCTCATCAAATATAAGTCATTGCTATTCTTGCTTTTATAAAAGTTGGAGAATGATGTAAATAACCTTTAAATATGTGATATTTTATTACACACACCTTGTGGCAATGGCAATGTTGAATACTTTTTTTTTAATCCCATAGGATTTGTATAAAGGAAATGTGATTTCAAACTGAGTAAATACCAGAACAGATATGTTTCCATAGCAGGGAAATGGAGAGTCAGGTTGGTCAGAAGTCTATTTTGGGGACTGATTAAGGGTTCCATAAAACATAAGCAAGTTGTGATTATCCATAACAGAAGTGCCAGTGTGAAGACTGACTCTCAATTTAGATCCTTATTGCTCTGTTCTGTGGAGAACAAGGCAACTCCTTAGAGCAAAGTCATTTCCTGGCTTCCCTGGAAGATGGAAGGAATTATTCAAACACAAAATACTCTTTTAGCTCTTAGGAAGAACAGCTTTCTGTACATTTAAGGTAATATTCTCATTTACTGGATTGTATTAGGTACTTTATCTTTTTCCAAAAATCATGAAAAAAGTAGATTTTTCTCTGGTCAGCAGTCAAGGTTGCTGTTTATCTTGGGCCCTCTGCTCTTGTGATCAGAGAAGAAAAAGAGTTTGGCAGGTAGCTTTTTGTCTGTTATAGTAATTGTTTTTTTTCTGGCAAATTTTTCTTTTACCAAAAGAGATAATGTTGGGAAATCATAAAAGGTAAAAAGAACAGAAAACCAACCTCTGAACCC
Source organism: Cheracebus regulus (assembly GCA_963574635.1). NCBI lineage: Eukaryota > Metazoa > Chordata > Mammalia > Primates > Pitheciidae > Cheracebus > Cheracebus regulus. The sequence continues at coordinate 5,301 of CAUYQU010044284.1, forward strand.
TCTTTCAGAAAATGGAGGGTAAGGTCATTAACAGACCACACAAACTACTCACAAATGAGAAGGAAAATTTGCCAGCAAAAACATATTTCATACCGGGATATACTTCTTCCCATTTGATGTTTGAGTTTGATTTTTCACTGATTAATATTTTTTCAAAAGTTTTACAGAAATTAGAATTGGGAAAGTTTTGAAAATATAACAAAATGCAGACAGTAGGGATTATGAGAGTTCTCAAAAGTATTTTACTGGATAGAGGGGCCACTAGTATGAGGACAATACATGAAAGAGTTAAGTCAGCTGGAACCGAAGGGTATAAGTTTTATTTGCAGTAAGATCCTAAAATGATTTGGTAATATTTTAATTACACACAAAAAACATAAATAAAGAGCATCTTTTGCTGAACCTGGTGTTTGAAAGTAATGGAAAAGTAATTTTTTTAGGAAACAAAAATAAGTGTTAATGTGCTTTTACATATTGTGTTTCAGCTCAAAGGGAGCGCTACCAACAGCAGAATGAAAAGTCTAGAAATTCAGGACCAGCCAATATTGAAATATTTAGATGCTTGGTGCATGGATTCCATTCTTCCCATAGAGTAGAGGCATGTCCACTGCCATCTTGGGGACCAGGGGCAGCACCAGTTTCCAGGCAGCAGAGCTGATTGCCAATCCAGCCTTTGCTGTCCAAGGGTGGGCCTTAGGCAGATGTCCAAAAACCATGAGATAAGAATTTTTTTAGAATGAGGGTGAGAATAGACATCACACTGGATTGTGGAAGATCAGTCTAGGGATGTAGGTAAGACCCATGATCCTGTGCCTAAAAAGAGCCACAGTGCTTGTTTTCAAAGCGTAACAAGGCTGGGCACATTGGCACATGCCTGCAATCCCAGCACTTTGGGAGGCTGAGGCAGGTGGATCATGAGGTCAGGAGTTCAAGACCAGCCTGGTCAAGATGATGAAACCCTGTCTCTACTAAGAATACAAAAATTAGCCTGGCTTGGTGGCAGGTGCCTGTAATACCAGCTACTCGAGAGGCTGTGGCAGAGAATTGCTTCAACTTGGGTGGTGGAGGTTGCAGTGAGCCGAGACCACGCCAATGCACTCCAACCTGGGTGACAGAGTGAGACTCTGTCTCAAAAATAAAAATAAAAAAAGAAAAAGTGTAACAAGTTTAATGATTTTGAAATAATTTAGTTTGTGTTCCTTCTTCCTATTATCCTGATTTGACAAGTGGCCTCTATTATATGAAGACAAGAAGATATGAATGAATGAGAAGAGAAAGAAGAGAAGCAATTATCTTGGACATTTCTTAATAAATGCTGATCACACCTTGGTATAGGCATTTTTTAAGCTTATTAAAATGTTTAAAATGTCTATCATGCTGGCCCTCATTAATCCAGTCATTTTCCCATGTCATCTCTGCTTTTATAAAAAGGCTTTCAAAACCACTCCCTACCCATGCAGTGATTGCATTATTGTGTTCAAGGACATATGGCTATATGATGCTGTTCTTCCATGAGTTTACTCATGCACATTCACATGTCCTATCCAGCATACATGCCAACATTCTCTGACCCAGTTCACCCTTTGGGAGTGGCAAGAATTGGGTGGGGTAGAGCAGATGTGCTCATGCAGCTGAGGGCACTGGCAAGGTCACCACTCTTAAATGAGTTTATTAATTACTGGTGAGCAGCCCCACTCTTCATTGAGTGTTTTTAGGTGTGGAGGACTACTTAAGGAGTCATGTGATGTGGAAGATCAAAGTGAACTCTGTACAACTTTGGGGAAATGATCAAGGGAAAGTATTCTCAAGGCTTTACTGTGAAGTTGCTATGCCAGTCATGAGGGAGATGGGGAATAACTGGCCCCTTACCTGTAAAGACAGGAATGGAGCGAGTACTTACTGAAGGGCAGATGTTAAATATCAGGGGTTGTACATTTTATGCAAAGGAAAGAGGATTCTCCAATGAAAAGATATGTAAATGCTTGTGGCATGTTGTCCTGGATGGTAGTAAAGAGGTAAGTTTGACAGGAATGGAGCTTGTTTATGGGGAGAGAAGAGAAGAAAACAGAGAAATTAGAAAGATCAGGAGGAGCCCTACAATGAAGAGCTTTAGCTATCTTCCCAACAAAACAAAAAGAAGAAAACAAAAACAATTTCTGCACAGCAATTTTGTTAAGTAGCCCTCCTTTCTCTTGAAAACTAAAACAAACAAAGAATAAAAAAAGTGAACCACAAATATGTAGAACCATTAAAGGTGGAGCTGGCATGGCTTTGGTGTGAGACGGGTGCGATTTTCTGTGCTATTATCTATGGGCCAGGAGCTTCCTTAGCAATCTAAATCTGTAAATCACATTGTTGACACCCTGGAAGCCATCACTGGGAAGTGACAGTCCATTAATAGACCCAATGCAATAACTACAGCACAACTGTGTGAAAAAAGGATTTTATAAGTGTAGAGTACAGAGTGATGGGAAGAAGGATGATTAGATATGTTGAGAGAATGAAAGGTCACTCGATCAGGGGATTGGAGCTTTGGTTAAGGATGGGCCCTCTGATGTAGAAAGTCAGCAAATGTCAAATTCTAAGCCAGAGATCAGGATATCAGAGTGAGTGCTCAGTGCTTAGAATGTAGCTAACTCTCTTGTTTATCTTAAAACTTATACCACCATTAACTTTACAGTTTATTCAGGTTGTTTTCTGGAAGCTTTTCAGAGAAATACATTTCAACAGTATAATAACATTAAAATGGGACCCAGGTAACAATAAACCTTATTGTTCAACTGTATAATAAGTACTTTGGGCTTGTGAAAGTCATTCTTTGTGACACAATGAGATTTTACATGGATGATTCTAGAAACCATCATTCTCAGCAAACTGACACAAGAACAGAAAACCAAACGCCGTATGTTATCACTCATAGGCAGGTGTTGAACAGTTAGAACACGTGGACACAGGGAGGGGAGCATCACACACTGTGGTCAGTTGTCGGGGGCTAGGGGAGGGACAGTGGGGGATGGGGAGGGTGGAGAAGGATAAGGAGGGGAGAAATACCAGATATAGGTGATGGAGGGATGAAGGCAGCAAACCACGTTGCTGTGTATGTACCTATGCAACAATCCTGCATGATCTGCACATGTATCCCAGAACCTAAAGTACAATTAAAAAAAAAGAAATATAAAAAATAATAAAATGCCTTTTGAATTTGTTTCTGGTACCCAGAGGGCTGATGGCTCACCTGCCTTGCCAAGTTCAATTTGGCAAATGGAAAAAAAGTATTAGGTGCTTGGGAAACAACAGAGAGAAAAGGATTTAGGGAGAAAATTCAGGGAATGTCTCAATTCTACATCCATATTGCCAGACCTGGGTATGGTTAATTACAAAATTGTGACAGTCCAAAGCAAAAAGCAAGTTAAAACATGTAACTAAAAAATGAATTCATTAGAGAGAACACTGCCAATTTTATTCACCCAGGGAAGATGTTTATTGTATCTGCCATATGACATGGGATTATCCCTTTAGAGATTAGATATGTTTTGAAGAAGGAAACTAATTTTTTTGGGAAACCTGGTCTACATTGCTCTCATATCACCTGTAAAGTACTATGGTCAGTGTATATTAGAAGTAAGTCCCCATTTCCCTGCAGTCCATTCTATTCATACTGAAAGTATAGTTTTAAGGAAATAAAATTACAGAAATAGTTCAAAGACCTAAGACTGTCATCCAGAAAGCTCTACCAAAAACTGCCTAATGTCCCTCAAACTCATTATTTTATTTAAAACACAAGATTGTTCAAATTAGTATTGAGGTGGGTCAATAAAAGAAAACAGCAGAGAGACCAGGTCACCGGGACAAATAATTTTTTTCAGAAATAGTAGGAATTTGCAATCCAGTATATGTATGCTGTGGTGAAACACTGGCACATCCAAGGAGGAAAAAGAAGGCAAGGGTTTTAAAAGGCAGTATGAGGGCATATACATTATTTGTTATGAAATAACTATCCATGGCTATAAGAATTAATAACAAGGCTGGAATCAGTCCATTAGTAAAACAGGCAGCTGCTGGGCAGGTGATCATGTAGAAGTTATCCATGTACAAGGTTGTGGTGACTTTTGTACAAGATTGTGGATTTGGTGGAGTATCCTGCATAGTGCTTGTTATCAGGCAAATGTACGTAAAGGCTCCTACCGCATGGCCTCCCAGCTGCATTTTATTAGGGTGTGACATGAGTGGCTTCATTTTGATATTGATAACTTCCACAGGCGGTAGACAAGCTTGTGGAGAAGTGGAGGGTAAAACCAGAGTCATATAATGCCTCTTCAAAGGTAGTAGTATTCCATTGCCTTTGCTGGAACTGGAACTTCATTCTTTCCTCTGTAGGGTCATGTACTGGGAAACAGTTCCACACATGACATTGTAAGAGTTAAAGAAAGTGGAAAGAAACACAAAAAACAGCTTACCAGTCAAAGACAGGTTTATTTTGGAGAATAAACCTGAGAGGGGCTTCTGGCTAATTTCAGTCAGGAGTACTCTCTCTTACAGACTAAGAGTATTTATTGGTGAGAGAGCTTATCACAGGCTTGGAATGTTTCTATGTCAGGGAGTTTATGGCAGGGTTGGAATGTCTCTGTCAGAGGGGAGGTTATCTTGGGGCTGACACCTCTCTAGCCAGGGGGAGGTTATCTTGGGGCTGGCATGTCTCTGGTTGAGAAGGGGTTTATCTTACAGTTGGAATGTTTCTGGTCAGAGAGGTCATTTGTGGTTTAGGGTTATGCTGACCTGAGCCATTAGGCTGATGCCCCTTGGATTTAGGCAGTTTTTGATCAAGGGGAACTTTAGAATGGAGGTGCTTGTCCAAGATGATGAAGATCCTGCTCTGTCAGACATGAGAAGAACCAACCTGTGCTCACTACTTAGGAATCCCATGCTTCTGCAGTAGCTAGTGCTGAGCTACGATTGGAAGAGTAGCCCATAAGAAAAAGAACACACGGCCCATGTGACATGGAAGAATCTATTAATAGTATAGAAATACATATTGAAAGCTAGGCTATAATGGTAAAATCTGCTCTCTACCCTAGAAGAACTTAAAAGCAAACCTTGAAATGATCAAGTCAATCTAAGGTAACATAATCGATCATCAGAACAAGTATCTATTAAACAACATGTGGCTGGGTGCGGTGGCTCACACCTATAATCCCAGCACTTTGGGAGGCCAAGGCTGGCAGATCACCTGATGTCAGGAGTTCGAGACAAGGCTGGCCAACATGGTGATACCCTGTCTCTACTAAAAAATACAAAAATTAGCCAGGCGTGGTGGTGGGTGCCTGTTATCCCAGCTACTTGGGAGGCTAAGGCAGGAGAATCACCTGAACCCAGGAGACGGAGGTTGCAGTGAACAAACTTGGTGACACTGCACTCCAGCCTGGTTGACAGACTGAGACTCCATGTAAAAAAAACAATGCACAATTTCTATCATCCATTCACAAATTGTCAAGCATGCAAGTAGACAAGGAAGTATGATTCACAGCAAGAATAACCAATTAATAAAAACTGACATGGAAATGGTAAAGATGGATAATGAAATTAAAACAGCAACAATAAATTTGCCTTTAATGTCAAGAGCATTAAAAATATCAGGATGATGAGATAAGTAAGATATAAAATAAAATATAAAACTTCTAGAGATAAAAGTTACAATAAGAAAAATAAAAATCCACCTAAGGAAAGATTAGTGAATATGAAAACATAGCAATAGCAAGCATTCAAAATGAGACAGAGAGAGGAAAGATAAGAAAAATAAACAAAATATCAGAAGCCTATCAGCGATATCAAACAGCTTAACATATATGTAAATGGAGTCTCAAAAGAAAACAAGAGGGCCTGATGCGGTGGCGCAAGCCTGTAATCCCAGAACTTTGGGAGGCCGAGGCATGTGGATCACCTGAGGTCAGAAGTTCAAGACCAGCGTGGCCAATGTGGTGAAATTCCATTTCTACTAAAAATACAAAAATTACCTGGGGACGGTGGCAGGTGCCTGTAATCCCAGCTACTCAGGAGGCTGAGGCAGAAGAATCACTTGAACCCAGGAGATGGAGGTTGCAGTGAGCTGAGATTGCACCATTGCACTTCAGGCCTGGTGAGAGAGTAAAACCCTGTCTCAAAGAAAAAAAAAAGGAAAAGAAAAATATTTTTTAAAAATTTGCCAAAAATTACACAAATTTGAGGAGAAACATAAACTCACATATTTGGGAAGATAAATGAACTTCTTGAAATTGAAGAGGAAATATAAAGAAAAAGACAACAAGGCAAATAATAACCAAATTTCTGAAAACCAGTTATTAAAAAAAAAAAATAGGATCTTAAAAGTGCCCAGAGGAAAATGACATCTTAGAAGAACAAAGCTAAGATGACATTCTGATAAGATATCTGATATCGACAGACATTCTGAAAAAACCATGCAACATGGGAAGTGAAATGACATATTTGAAGTATGGGGAATAAAATCTTGTCAACATAAAATTCTATACTTAGTGAAAATATGTCTTAAAAATAAAGACAATAAATAATTTTTATGTAAACAAAGGATAAGAAATTCATTGCCATGGACTTTCACTACAGAAGGAAAAGTTAAAAAATGTTTTGCAGAAACAGAAAAAAAAATGACAACAGATTTAAAAATATGGTTCTAAACAAAATAATGTTGAGTACTAGAAGTAGTAAATGTGTGGGCTAATATCAAAGACATTTTTCTTACTATCTTCCTAAAAGAAAAATGATTGCTTCATGTAAAAATAAAAACAATATATTATGTATGCATTACATGTGTAGGCTTAATGTATAGCATAATGAAGAATAATGTAATATAATTGTGGAAGAAAGGTTAGATATAGAAGTATATTATTTTAGGCCAGACATGGTAACTCACATCTGCCATCACAGCACTTTGGGAGGCTGAGGCAGGCAGATCACTTGAGGTCAGGAGTTGGAGACCAGCCTGAACAACATGTAAAAACCTAATCGCTACCAATAAATAAATAAATATATAAATACCCTAAAAACAAACAAACAAACAAAAAACCCAGCCAGGTGTGGCGGTGTACACACGTAGCCCAGCTACTTGGGAGGCTGAGGTGGGAGGATCACTTGAGCTCCAGAGGTGGAGGTTACAGTGAGCCAAGATTGCCCCACTGCATTCCAGCCTGGGTGTCAGAGTAAGAGCTTGTCTCAAATTAAAAAAAAAAAAAAAGAGTATATTATTTTAGTTTCAGAAACAAATCCATATATTTAAGATTTTAAGGTCATATATGACATAAAATTGCCAAGATAATTTATTGGGGAAAGGACAATATTTTCAAATATGACTTTGGAACAATTATATGTGTCCATGTGAAAATATTACAATAATTACATTATACTTTATAAATAAGTTAACCTGAATCATACATAAGGGCAAAAGCTAAAATTGTAAAACTTCCAGGATAAAATTTTTTGTGACCTTGGGCTAAGCAAAGATTTCTTAACACACAAAATGCACAACCTATGAAATAAAAATATGACAAATTACAGTGCAACAAAATTAATTTTTTTAATTACATAAAGTATATTAGTCTATTTTCATACTGCTATGAAGAAATGCCAGAAACTGCATAATTGACAAAGAAAAAAGGTTTAATGGACTCACAGTTCCACTTGGCTGAGGAGACCTCACAATCATGGTGGAAGGCAAAGGAGGAGCAAAGCCATGTCTTACATGGTAGGAGGCGAGAGAGCATGTGCAGACAAACTGCCTTTATAGAACCCTAAGAACTCATGAAACTTATTCACTATCAGCAAAACAGCATGGGAAAACCTGCCCCCATGATTTAATGATCTCCCACTGGGTCCCTCTCATGACACGTGGACATTATGAGAGCTATAATTCAAAATGAGATTTGGGTGGGAACACAGCCAAACCGTATCATTTCACCCTGGCCCCTTCCAAATCTCCTGTCCTCACATTTCAATACCAATAATGTTCTTCCCAACAATCCCTCAAAGTTTCAACTCATTTCAGCATTAACTCAAAAGTCCACAGTCCAGATTTCTGTAGCTGACTTGAATTTGTCCTGAGAACAATGGGATTTTCTTTTTTATTGCACCACCAGACTGCAAATTTTCCAAACTTTTATGCTCTGCTTCTTTTTAAAACATGTATTCCAATCCAAACCATATCTTTGTGAATGAAGTAAACTGAATGTTTCTTAGGAGCACCCAAGTGACATTGAACATTTTGATGCTTAGACATTTCTTCCACCAGATACCCTAAATCATCTCTCTCAAGTTCAAACTTCCACAAATCTCTAGGATGGGGCAAAATGCTGCCAGTCCCTTTGCTGTAGCATAGCAGCAATCACCTTTGCTTCAAGTTCCCAATAAGTTCCTCATCTCCATCTGAAACCACTTCAGCCTGGACTTTTTGGTGAAACCAATTCAACAAGTCTCTAAGAAGCCCCAGACCTTTCCACATTTCCCTATCTTTTTCTGAGCCCTCCAAACTGTTCCAACCTCTGCCTGTTACTCAGTTCCAAAGTCGCATCCACATTTTGGGGTATCTTAATAGCAATAGCCCACTCTACCAGTACCAATTTAATATTTGTCAATTTTCATACTGTTATGAAGAAAAATCCAAGACTGGGTAATTTATAAAGAAAAAGAGGCTTAACAGACTCACATTTCCACATGGCTTGGGAGATTTCACAATCATGGTGGAAGGCAAAGGAGGAGTAAAGTCATGTCTTACATGGTAGCAGGGAAGAAAGAATGTGCAAAGAAACTGCTTTTTACAAAACTATCGGGTCTCATGAGACTTACTGACTACCATGAGAACAGCATGGGAAAACCTACTCCCATGGTTCAATTACCTGCCACTGGGTCTGTCCCAACACATGTGGGGATTATGGGAGCTACAAGTTAAGATGAGATTTGGGTGGGGACTCAGCAAAAACATATAAAAAAGATACTGTTAATAAAATGAAAGTCACCAACATTCTGGGTGAAAATATTTGAAAAACAAATCTAATAACTTGTATCTGGAATATATAAAAAGCATTTATAATTAATAATATAATACAGAATATGACACAATATTTGAATATGCCCTTTATCAGAAAAGAATTGCAGGTGTAAATAAGTACATATAAATGATTGACATTATTAGTTGTTAGTGAAGTGTACATTTAAACCCTACTGATATATCACTACATACACACTATAATGGCCAAAATTAAAAACACTGAGAGCACAATGCATTGAAGAGGATTTGGAGCAAAGAGAACTCTTATACAAAGCTAGTGATACTACAAAATGGAATAGCCATATTGAAAAATTGTCAGCAGTTTCTTATAAAGACAAACATATGTTATTTTTATGTAACCTAGCAATCCCTCCTAGATATGTACTCAAAGAAAAATGAGAACATCTGTCCAAAGATTTGTATGCAAAATGTGTGTAGCATACAAATTCATAGTAACAAAACAGTGAAAAAAGCCCCAAAGTCTATCAATTAGTGAATGAATAAATAAATTGTGGTATACTCATCAAATGGAGTACAGCCTAATAATAAAAATGAATAAACTACTGATACACACAACAGAAATGAATATCAAGAGCATTAAATAAGTAAAACAAGCCCAATGTATCCCCCCAAAAAACACATGCTTTATGATTACATTTATATAAAAGTCTGGAAAAGGCACAGTTTTAGTAATAATAATAATATTTGTCATGATCTGGGACTGAGGGTGGAAGTAAGACCCTATTCTCTACAAGGAAATTGGACAGAAATTTGAGTGAGGGAAATAACTGTTGTGGTTACATGAATGTATACATTTGTCAAATTTATGCAGTTTTACCTTTAAAATGTATTTTGTGTTATTTATACATTTCAGTAATGCTGCTAGAAAAAAAATCATCTAGAAGTGATAAAATATTGTGGACCAGGCAGAGACAAAATGTAAAACTCTCTCACTATAAGGTCTTCACCACTGAGAGCAAAGTGTGCCTTTCTTAAACAGCTCCCAAGTAAGGTAAGGAATAAATGTAAGCACACAAGAGAACATTCCTCCTTGACTTTCTTGAGAGATATACAGAAACTGCCAGCAGTTGATTAATATTTGGGTTTTATCTATTTTGGAACTGTTTCAAAGCTTATAAAAATTTGAAAATAAATATTTTTGAGATGTATAAAAACAGAGAAAAAAGAGTCAAACCTACAAGGCAAGAATATGATATAATGCACAAGAGAAAAGGAAAATTTAGAAAAAAAAATTCTAAAAAAATATATAATCCTTGAAAAATATCTCACCAAATAGGTAAATGGTAAGTTATAGGAAAATGGTAATTCAAAGTTAGAAATGAGAAAAATAAGCCCAAATACACCACAGATATCATATGTCAAGTAGGAATTAGGAGTCATGACAAAGAGAACTAAATTATAAAATAAACTCCTAGGGCTAAACTTGAAAATAGATAAATATATTAGGAAGCAATATTTAAAAACTCGGTTGGGTACCAGCTTATACTCTCTTGCCTATACTTAATGCTATTGATTAAAGAACAGGATTAGACAGTTGAAAACAGAAAAATATTTAGGGAAAAAATCCAGGAAACATTTCAGTGTCCCAGAGTATTTGGTAAATAAATGAAACAAATGCAATTTCTTTTAACACTGATTTGTCAAAGAGAGTTTACTGTCCATCAATGATTGCTGTTCCCCAATTGGTAAATTAGAGTTGTTTCTGGAAAATGGCTACCCAGGAAATTTATTTTCTTATCCTAGCATCTTTTGGTGGGGCCAGATAACTAATTCTGGCCAATAGAATGTGAGTATTAGAAAATAATGCACATTACTTGTGTTGTGAGCCTTTCCAGCCTGTGGTCGTGTTGGTTGGAGGTGCCCACTGAGTCTTGGAGACCACATGTTGACTAAGGCATCGACACTGCAAAGTTAAGAACCCCCAAAATTCAACCTAATTGAGATTCTTTGTGTGGCTGCTGCATCAGTAATTAACTTACCCCTCATTGGCCTGAAATGGTATGTGTGCACAATGACCAAACTTTTACGGCGTTTATGCCATTATGTAATTTGGAGTATCTTTGTTAAATTAGTTAGCTTGCTGTTACTAAAACATTAGTTAAGATGCTTTGATAATTCTCTAACAACATATTTTCTGTGTTAGAAATGTAAATATTTTGATCTTTTAAAAATATAACTGTAGCATTTTTCAAGACTATTGTTTATTTAGTAAGTTTCTTCTGCCGTATCACCAGGAATAAATGACGTTAGAAATGGCTACTGTTCATATGAAGACCTTGAATGTTCACAATATATGTTTTTCCAAAGAATAGAAGAACTTTACTAGAAAATAGATGTTATTGTCTTGAAGAGATAGATCCTATGTTATGGTTTTCCATTCTTCAAGGTCACAGAGTCTATAAAGAATTTCAGAAAGTTACATTAAAAAACAATGGTGAGGTTGAAGTTCTCCAGCTTCATTACTATCCACAGAATCCAAACTAGGAACTATCCGGAAGTATGATTATCAATCTGAATATTCTTAACTCAGGAGCAAGGCTGTGATATACTCTAGAACTTCAGAGCTAACTACACACACACACACACACACACACACACACACACACAAACATACACCCACACACACCCACACATATTCAGATGACAAAGGAGATGGCTCTCTTTGATTGCAGTGCCTTTCCTCCAAGCCAGCAAGCACCACAGGTGGGGTATTCTACTGAGCTTATATTTTCTACAGTGGAAAAAGTGAGCTGGAGGTGAACATTGAACTTACCCTCCATTCTGAGACTCTATGCAGGAGGCTTGCTTTAATTTTATCTCACAAAAATCATTGCAAGCATTGACAGGGCTAAACTGGCTAAACTACTTTAGGTCAGCTAGAGATAAAGAGTGGGGATGGAGCTTACTGTAATCAGCATGTGGAACTTTGTGCTTGTTCTCCATTTCTGCCAGTAATCACGCCACACCATAGAAGACCTGTCAGTATCACCATGCTGTGGGAAGCGAAGCCCGCAGGTCTCCTGGGCCCAAGCCCCTAGTCAGCTTTCCCACATAGCTTAGACATTCTCTTTGCGTCTTCCCCAAAAATTATAGACAGGGAATGATACCAGCTTCAGAGCTCCTGCAAAACTCACAACTTGGGCTTGGGAAACTCTGAAGTACTGAAATGGCTGCAGAGTTCATAGATCTAAGGACCACAAAGTCTGCTCAGAATTTCTGAACAGATTTGCTGTAGAAGGATGGAAACTTACAGGGCCAGACTGCAAAGCCTTCAATAAATACCTACTTATTAAAAACACAGATATTGACACATCTCAGACAATTCAAAATTTCTGTTTTAAGAAAGCTCTTCAGGCAAAGTTAAAGAAAATACAGAGAAATAATTCAGTAACATATTAGAAAAATTTATTAGAAAGGTTAAAATAATAATTTAAAAACTCAGAAATTTGGGAGCTAAATAATAAAATAAACAAAATTAAAAGTTTAATATAATCAGTGGCAGAATTGATCAAGCAGAAAAATAAAGGTGTGAACTGAAAGACAGGATATTTGAAAATATATAGTCAGGGAAAAGAAAAATGAAACAACTAAAAATGAGTAAATCATACAGGATCTATAGGGCACTATGAAAACAATAAATGTTTGGCCCATTGTCATTCAAAATGAATTTGAGAAAGACAAAAAGGTAGAAAGTTTATTTAAATAAGTAAGAGCAGAAAGCTTTCCAAACCTAGATAAAGATGTAAATATCCAGATACAGGAAGGCTGAAGGTTACCAATCAGATTAAATTCAAATCATACTACCCCAAGACATATTATAGTCAAACTATGAAAGGTCAAAGGAAAAAAAAGGTATATTCTGAAAGCCACAAAAGAAAAGAAGCAAATAATGTATAAGAAAGTTCCAATAAACTCAGAAGCAGAAGACTTCACAGCAGAAACATTGCATGCCAGAAGGAAGTGAAATGACAGATTCAAAGTGATGAAGGAAAAATAAAACCCTGCCAATCAACAAGCTATCCTTCAGCCATAAAGAAAGGGTAAAGACTTTCCCAGACAATGAAAAACTGATGGAATTTATCACCTACAGATATGTCTTTCAAGAAATGCTGAAGGGAATACTTCAAACTGAATAAAAAGAATGCTAACGAGTAATGCAAAAACATCTGAAGGTATTAAACTCATTGGTAAATCTAAGTATAAAATCAAATTCAGAATATTATAATATCGTAATCATGGTATATACATGACATATCACCAGTATTAAGGTTAAAAAATAAAACTAGTAAAATAATAGCTATAATAGTTTGTTGAGGGATAGGCAATATGAAAAGATGTAAATTGTTACATCCAAAATTAAAAATGTGGAGGGGGAATGAAGATAAAATGTACATAGGTTTTTGTGACCAAGAAAAGTTGTTATTTATTTAAAAAACTGTTTTAAATATAATATTTTAAAAGTAAGTCTCATGATAACCACAACACAAAAACTTATAACCAATACACTGAACATTTTTAAAAAGGAATCAAAGCATATTCCTTTGTTTTCCTTAATTACAAAGGAAGACAGTGAGAGAAGAAGAAAAGATCTACACACACACACACACACACACACACACACACACACACAAGCAAACAAACTAGCAACACAATGGCAGTAGTAAGTTTTTACCTATCAATAATTACATTGAATATAAGTAGATTAAACTTTCCAGTTAAATGTCACAGAGTGGCTAAATGGATAAAATATGAGAACGAACTATATGCTGCCTTCAAGAGAGCACTCCACTTATAAGTACACACAAAGATGGAAAATGAAGGGATAGAAAAATAGTCATTTCAAATGGAAAACCAAAGAGAGCAGGAGGAGCTATATATATATATCAAATAAACATTCTGGAAGTCAAAAACTAAAAAGAGACAAAGAAGACTATTGTATCATGATAAAGCAGTCAATTCAGCAAGAGGGTCTAATGATTGGAAATACGTATAGTTCCACTATGAAAGTACATAAATATATAAAGTAAATATTAGTAGAACTAAAGGGAGATATAGAATGAGATACAATAATAGTAGGATAATTCAACACCCCAGTATCATCAATGGATAGATAACACAGACAGAAAATCAACATGGAGATACCAAATATAAACTGCACTCAGGACCAAATGGACCTTATAGATATTTACACAGCATTCCATCCAACAGCTCTAACATGCATTCTTCTCAAATGCACATGAAACATTCTTCAGGTTTGTTCTATGTTAGGCCACAAAACAATCATACATTTAAGAAGATCAAAATCACATCACATTTTCTGACAACAATGGAATAAAACTAGAAAACAATAACAACAAATATCAGAAACTGTAAAAATCTGTGGACATTATACAACATACTCCTAAACAAACAGTAGGTCAATGAAGAAATTAAGCTAAAATCTATAGGATAATGCAAAAAGAGTTCTAAGAGGAAAGTTTATAGCAGTTATCACCTACATAAAAAAATAAGAGAGATGTCAAATAAACAACCTAACATTGTACCTCACTAGAAGAACAAAAATAAACTAAACTCAAAATTAGTAGAAGAAAAAAACAATAAAAATAAAAAAACAATAAAAATCAAATGTGGCAATAACCAAAATAGAAATTAAAAAGCAATACAAAATATCAACAAAAGTGGTTTTTAAAGAGATTAGCAAAATCAACAAACTTTCAGCTAGAGTAACAGAGAAAGAAAGAAGACAAGTAAATAAAATCAGTGGTGAAAAAGATGACATTACAATTGATATGACAGACACACAAAGAATAAGAGATTATTATGAATAATTATATGATAATAAATTGGGAAATCTAGAAATGAATAAATTTAAGGAAGTCACATTGTTTTTATTTGCAAACAGCATGATCTTATCTATAGAAAATTTTAGACCCCACCAAATGACAAACTACCAAGATTGAATTATGAATAAATATAAAATCTGAATAGACCAATAATGAGTAAGGAGATTGAACCAGTAATAAAATGTCTCCCATCAAATAGAAGTCTAGGACCTAATGGCTTCACTACTGAATTCCACTAAACATTTAAAAAACAACTAACATCAAATTCTTCTCAATCCATTTCAAAAATAAAAGAGAAGAAAATTCTTCCAGACACATTCTATAAGGCCAGCATTACTGTAATATCAAAACCAGACAAGGGCACAAGGATAAAAGGAAACTGCAGGCCAATATCTCTGACGAACATACATTCAAAAATCAACAAAATTTTAGCAAACCAAGTTCAGTAGTACATTAAAAATATCATTCACTATGATCAAGTGAGATTCATTCAAGGGATTCAAGGATGGTTTGATATATGCAAATGAATAAGCATGATACCTCACATTAACAGAATGAAGGACAAAACCCATATAATAATTTTAATAGATGCAGAAAATTTATCTGACAAAATTTAATATCTCTTTATGATAAACTTTTTTTTTTAACAAACTGGATATAGAAAGAATGTACCTCAAAACAATAAAGGCCATATATGATAAAACCACAGTTAACATCATACTAAATGGAGAAAAGTTGAAAAATTTTGCTCTACAACCTGCAATGAGACTGGAGTCTTAACTTTATCACTCTGTTTCAACATAGTATTGGAAGGCCTAACCAGAGCAAATAGGAAAAGAATAAAATAAAAGGAATATGATTGGATAGAAGGAAGTCAAATTGTTTTTATTTGCAGACAACATGATCTTATCTATAGAAAATTTTAGATTTCACCAAATGACTGCTACAAGAAATAAATATATCCAGTAAAGCTGCAGAATACAAAATCTACATAGAAAAATCAGTAGTGTTTCTATGTGCTAATACTAAATTTCTTTTTGAATTATACTTTACATTCTGGGCTACATGTACAAATTGTGCAGGATTCTTACATAGGTATACACATGCCCTGGTGGTTTGCTGCATGATCCACCCTGTCATCTACATTAGGTATTTATCTTAAGGTTATCCCTCCCCAGTCTCCCCACATCCTGCTATCCCTCCTCTAACCACCTCACCCCTCAACAGGCCATGGCGTGTGATGTTCCCCTCCCTATGTCCACATGTTCTCATTGTTCATATCCCACTTATGAGTGAGAACAGGTGGCGTTTGGTTTTCTGTTCTTGTATCAGTTTGCTGAGAATGATGGCATCCAGCTTCAGCTATATCCCTGCAAAGAACATGAACTCATCCTTTTTTATGACTGCATAGTATTCCATGGTATATATGTGCGATATTTTCTTTATTCAGTCTATCACTGATGGGCCTTTGGTTTGGTTCCAAGTCATTGCTATTATAAACAGTGCCACAATGAACATATGTGTGCATGTGTCTATATAATCGAATGAATTATAATCCTTTGGGTATATACCCAGTAATGAGATTGCTGAGTCAAATGTTATTTCTATTTCTAAATCCTTGAGAAAGCACCACACTGTCTTCCACAATGGTTGAGCTAATTTACACTCCCACCAACAGTATAAAAGCCTTACTATTTCTCCACATCCTCTCCAGCATCTCTTGTCTCCAGATTTATTGATTGCCATTCTAACTGACGTGAGATGATATCTCAATGAGGTTTTGATTTGCATTTCTCTAATGACCAGTGATGATGACCTTTTTTCATCTCTTTGTTGGCTGCATAAATGTCTTCTTTTGAGAAGTGTCTGTGTATATCCTTCACCCATTTTTAGATGGGGTTGTTTGTTTTTTTCTTGTAAATTTGTTTAAGTTCTTTGTAGATTCTGGATATTAGTCCTTTGTCAGATGGGTAGATTGCAATATTTTTTTCCTATTCTGTTGGTTTCCAGTTCACTCTAATGATAGTTCCTTTTGCTGTGCAGAGCTCTTAATTTTCATTAGATCCCATTTGTCTATTTTGGCTTTTGTTGCCATTGCTTTTGGTGTTTGAGTCAGGAAGTCCCTGCCCATGCCTATGTCCTAAATGGTATTGTCTAGGTTTCCTTCTAGGGTTTTTATGGTGTTAGATCTTATGTTTAAATCTTTAATCCATCTGTAGTTAATTTTTATATAAGGTGTAAGGAAGGGGTCCAGTTTTAGCCTTCTGCATATGGCTAGCCAGTTTTCCCAACACAATGTATTAAATAGGGAATCCTTTCCCCATTGCTTGTTTTTGCCAGGTTTTTCAAAGATCAGATGGTTGTAGATGTGTGGCATAACTTCTGAGGCCTCTCTTCTGTTCCATTTGGGCATGCTGTTTTGATTACTGTAGCCTCGTAGTATAGTTTGAAGTCAGGTAGCATGATGCATCCAACTTATTTATTTATTTATTTTTTGCTTAAGATTATCTTGGTTATGCAGGCTCTTTTTTTGGTTCCATATGAAGTTTAATGTGTTTTCTTCTGTAACCTGTGAAGATGATCAATGGTAGCTTGATGGGAATAGCATTGAATCTATAAATTACTTTGGGTAGTATGGCCATTTTCACAATATTTATTTTTCCTAACCATGAACATGGAATGTTTTTCCATCTGTTTGTTTCCTCTCTTATTTCCTTGAGCAATGGTTTGTAGTTCTCCTTGAAGAGGTCCTTCACATCCCTTGTTAGTTGTATTCCTAGGTATCTTATTCTCTTTGTGGCAATTGTGAATGGGAGTTTGCTCATGATTTGGCTCTCTGTCTGTTATTTGTGTATAGGAATGTTTGCATTTTTGTCATGAATAGCTTTTATTATTTTGAGATACATTCCATCAATACCTAGTTTATTGAGAGTTTTTAGCATAAAGAGCTGTTGAATTTTGTTGAAGGCCTTCTCTGCATCTATTGAGAAAATCATGTGCTTTTTGTCTTTGGTTCTGTTTATGTGATGGATTACTTTTATAGATTTGTGTACATTAAACCAGCCTTGCATCCCAGGAATGAAGCCAACTTGATTGTAATGGATAAGCTTTTTGATGTGCTGTTGCATTCTGTTTGCCAGTATTTTATTAAGGATTTTCACATCAATGTTCATCATGGATATTGGTCCAAAATTTTCTTTTTTATTTGTGTCTCTGCCAGGTTTTGGTATCAGGATGATATTGGTCTCATAAAATGAGGTAGGGAGGATTTCTTCTTTTTGTATTGTTTGGGATAGTTTCAGAAGGAATAGTTCCAGCTCCTTTTTATTTATTTATTTGTTTTACTTTAGGCACATACTATATCTGGCATTTCTCCCCATGTTATCCCTCCCCACACTCCGCTCCCTCCCCCCACTGTCTCTCCCCTACCCCTGCCAACTGCCTCCATTGTGTGATGCTCCTCTCCCTGAGTCCACGTGTTCTCATTGCTCAACACCCACATATGAGTGAGAACATACGGTGTTTGGCCTTTTGTTCTTGTGTCAGGTTGCTGAGAATGATGGTTTCCAGATTTATTCAAGTCCCTACAAAGGACACAAACGCATCATTTTTTATGGCTGTGTAGTATTCCATGGTGTATATGTATCACATTTTCTTTGTCCGATCTGTTATTAATGGGCATTTGGGTTGGTTCGAGGTCTTTGCCATTGTACACAGGGTTGCAATGAACATATGTGTGCATGTGTCTTTATAGTAGAACGATTTATAGTTCTTTGAGTATATACCCAGTAATGGGATTGCTGGGTCAAATGGAATTTCTATTTCTAGATCCT
>CAUYQU010044286.1:0-24624 GCA_963574635.1 Cheracebus regulus
TTGTGCATGCTTCATGAAGTTCTCGTGTTGTGTTTTTTAGCTTCATCAATTCACTTATATTCCTCTCTAAATTGTCCATTCTTCATTAGCATTTCATTAAATCTTCTTTCAAAGTTCTTAGTTTCTTTGCATTGGGTTAGAACTTGTTCTTTTAGCTCACAGAAGTTTCTTATTATCCACCTTCTGAAGCCTGATTCTGTGAGATCATCACACTCATTCTCTGTCAGGCCTTGTTCTCTTGCTAATGAAGAGCTGCGATCCCCTGTAGGAAGAGAGGACTTCTGATTTCGGGTGTTCTCAGCCTTTTTGCACTGGTTTCTTCCCATTTTTGTGGATTTATCCACCTGTCGTCTTTGCATTTGCTGACTTTCAGATTGGGTCTCTGAGTGGACGTCCGGCTGGTTGGTGATGAAGTTTTTTCTGTTTCTTAGTTTTCCTTCAGCGGACACCCCTTCCTCACAGAGCTAGGCCTTCCTGGGTTCAGCCATGCTTGCTGTGAAACTCTCAGTCCTCAGCGCTTCCAATTGCTGTTCTTGTGGGGATGGGACCAGCTGAGCCTGACTAAAAGGGCAGCCAGTCCCGTATACTCCACACTGAGAAGCGCCACACCGAAGCGCTGGCCGAACAGCTGCACCGGCCAAAAGAGTCGCGCTGGCGACCCGTGTGGCTTCTCTGCAGGGAATCTCCCAGTTTGTGGGCAACAGAAATTCATCTGAAATTGCAGCATCCACTCGCTCTCTGTGCTTTCACTGAGAGCTACAATCCTGAGCTGCTGCTAGTCTGCCATCTTGGATCTCTCACCCCATCCATTTATTTTAGGTCTTTGTGTATTGTTATGAGTTGGATCTGGATACTACTTATCGATGGATTTTAACTTTTTATTCAATTTGCCTGTCTGTGACTTTAATTAGGGCATTGTATCCATTTAAGTTTAGGATTAATATTAATATTTGTGAGGTCAGTATTGTAATTTAATGCTAACTGGCTTTTTTGCCCATTATTTGATATAAATTCTTCATTATGGAGATACTCTTTACATTTTGATGAATTTTTGAGATAACTGATACTGGTTGTTCCTTTCTGTTTGTAATGCTTCTTTCAGAAGATCTTGTAAAGCAGATCTGGTGGTGATAAAATCTCTGAGTGCTTGCTTGTTCGCAAAAAAATTTATTTTTCCTTCGTTTATAAAGCTTAGTTTGGCAGGTTATGAGATTCTGGGTTGAAAGTTCTTTTCTTTGAGGATATTGAATATTGACCCCCACTCTCTTCTAGAATGTAGGGTTTCTGCTGAGAGGTCTGCTGTGAGTCTGATAGGCTTCCCTTTATGGGTAATCTGATCTTTCTCTCTAGCTGCCCTTAGAATTTTCTCCTTTATTTCAACCCTAGTGAATCTAGCAATTATATGTCTTGGAGTTGGTCTACTTGAGGAATATCTTTGTGGTGTTCTCTGGATTACCTGGAGTTGAGTATTGTCCTGCCTTGCTAGTTTAGGAAAGTTTTCCTGAATAATATCCTGAAAAATATTTTCTAACTTGGATTCATTCTCTTCATGACATTCAGGTACACCGATCAGTCATAAATCAGGTCTTTTCACATAGTCCCATATTTCCTGGAGACTTTGCTCATTCCTTTTTACTTTTTCTTCTCGAATCCTGTCTTCTCCTTTCATTTCATTAAGTAGGTTTTCGACCTCTGATATCCTTTCTTCTGCTTGATCAATTCGACTGTTAAAACCTGTGCATACTTCACGAAGTTCTCTTGTGTTCTTCAGTTCCAATAATTCACTTATACTCGTTTCTAAATTGTCTATTCTCATTAGGATTTCGTCAAACCTTTTTTCAAGGTTCTTAGTTTCTTTACATTGGACTAGAACATGTTCTTTTAGCTCACAAAAGCTCCTTATTATCCACCTTCTGAAGCCTAATTCTGTTAATGGAACACACTCGTTCTCCATCAGGCCTTGTTCCCTTGATGGTGAAGAACTGTGATCCCCCGTAGAAGGAGAAGCATTCTGCTTCTGCGTATTCTCAGCTTTTTTACGCTGGTTTCTTCCCGTCATTGTAATTTTATCCACCTGTCGTCTCTGTAATCGCCAACTTTCAATTTAGGTCTCTGAGTGGACGTCCAGCTTGTTGATTTCCAATGCCGAAATCTGAGCAACCCATTGCGCCGGCTCAAACAGTGGCATTAAGATTCGTGGTGCTTTTCTGCTCAGGGATCTCCTATCTGGCTTCCCTCTTGAATCCTTATTTCAATCATGTAAATAGGTGACTGTGCCTTCCCGGAGAGCCAAATGTTAATCAAAAGGGAAGGTAGTCCTGTTTACTCTGCACCAAGAACCGCCGCAACAAAGCACCGGAAAACCCGCCACGCCGGCCACAAAGGTCGCTCTGGCGACCCGTGGGGCTCCTCCGCTGGGAATCTCCTAGTCCGTAAGCAACAAAAATTTGTCTAAAAATGTGGCGTCCTCTCCTTCTGTGCGCTTTCTCTGGGAGCTACAATCCTGAACTGCTAGTAGTCAGCCAACTTGGATCTCTCTCCACTAAATTTCTTTAATGTTGTATTGTAAAATTAGGAAATGCAATAACACGTCTGTGGTTAAATGTTGTTTATCATTTTCTCATTATTAAAGGATCTCTGTTTTTTGAAAAAAATTTGGTTAAACTTCAAAAATTGTGTAACCAACAAATGTTATAGTCTCTGAATGTAATACTGCTGTAGTGAACAAATTTTGTTTTTGAATAAAAGAATTCTGAATCTAATTCTTTTAGTATGTTTTAAACCAGCCTTATAAACTACTTAATTAAATAATATTTCTCACTCTACTTCTTAATATTCTATTAAGAGACATTCTACAAAATAAGTGATCGAAACTGTCAAGGTCATCGAAAACAAGGAAAGTATGAGAAATTGTCATAGCCAAGAGTTGCTTAACAAAATATGACAACTTAATGTAACATGGTAAATTTGGTATCCTAGATGTAATCCTGGAACAGAAAAGGAATTAGGTGAAAAATAAGGAAATTTGAAAAAATTATGCAATCTAGCTAATAATAATGTATCAATATTGGTTCATTAATACTAATGTAAGACATTTACAATGCACATTGGTACATGAATACTAGTGTAAGACATTAATAACTGTGTGTCGAGTACATGGGAACTTTGTACCATCTTCACAATTTTTCTGTAAAATCAAAACTGCTCTGATTTGTTTAATTAAGGGAGATTCACCAGGGTTAATAAAAAAAATTATTTTCTCTCATGAAATATTTTATTTTCTGCAAAAATGATTTTTTTTTTAAATTTAGGAGTGGTATGCTCCTCTGGTTGGAAAAATACATGATGCTAATACATAGTGCCTCCATCCCTAGCTTGCTAATGCTAACCCTTTTGCAGCATTATCCAGCTTTCCATTTGTTCTTTTTAAATTTTTATTTTAAGTTGTGGGGTACATGTGCAGGATGTGCAGGTTTGTTACATAGGTAAACATGTGCCATGGTGGTTTGCTATACCTATCATCCCGTCATCTAGGCATTAAGCCGTGCATGCATTAGCCATTTTTCCTGATGCTCTCCCCACCACCCTCCTGCAGCAGGTCCCAGTGTGTGTTGTTCCCCTCCGTGTGCTTCCTGTGTCTACATTATGAAATATTTTAAAGCCACAGGAAAAAAAAGAGAAAAATTTAATGAACACCAAATTATTTCCTTCCAACTTTATCATATCTTAAACTTTATGCTATACTTGCTGAAACTTCTTTTGTTTTAAGAAAGTAAAAGATACAGATACAGGTCAGGGATCCTCTGAGCCCCTCCCCAGTCTCATTCCACTTCTTTTCCTTAGAGGTAACCACTGTCATTAATTCAGT
Organism: Cheracebus regulus; assembly: GCA_963574635.1. Lineage (NCBI taxonomy): Eukaryota > Metazoa > Chordata > Mammalia > Primates > Pitheciidae > Cheracebus > Cheracebus regulus. The sequence continues at coordinate 3,869 of CAUYQU010044286.1, forward strand.
GCTTATCAGTTTCAGGCAAGTCTTTATATTTCTACTGCATATCTATATATCTATGAACATTATAAATAGTGATTTGCAGGTAACACATTTTATATAAATGACATCATACAGTATCATTCTGAAACTTTTTTTCTGGTTTATTTAAACTTATGTTTGTTGAGATTTATCTATGCCAACTCGCTGATTTTAATGGCTAGATAATATTCCATTGTGTGTCTGTTCCATAAATTATTGAATCAATCTCTCATTCATTTATATTTTCCCTAAGCTTTTTGTTTCCAAAGAAATTCTACAATGAACAAGCTTACACATGTCTCTGCATGCATCTTCTGAGTTTCTGTCTTGGCTGTATCACTTACTAACCTGTGCTCTTGAGTTTGTGATTTAATCCTTCAGAATTTAGATACCTTGTCTGGAAAATGGGGATAGTCATAGTACCCATCTCAGGAGACTGTTGGGAGGTTTTATGGCATGGCATGCATAAAGAATTTAGAACAGTGCCTGGCATGTATTAAATGCCATTTCAGTGTTAACCATTTTTAAAATTATTAAGGAAAATACCAGAGTAGGATATTCTGGGACCTGGGGTATTAACATTTTTAACCTTGTTAGATATTTCCAAAATGCTCTTCAAAGTCATTCAGTCACTTTATATTCTCATTAGCTGTACATGAAAGGACTCTTTCATCTATATTTTCACAACACTTTGTACTACTGGATATTTCATCTTTGCCAATATTTCAATGAATGGTTTTAGTATTCACTACTGATTATTGCCCCAAATTTATTCATTGTGGTTGCAAAATAATGATTTTTCTAATTTTATAGGTTTTAAAAACTCAGGGAGGGATAATGATTTTTTCATTGAATACTTGTTTGCATGTGTTACAATGATTAATTTTTTTTTACCCTAAACAATCATTGCATTACTGGGATCAGCATTCCTTCATTTTTTTCATAAACTGCTTAATTATATTTAATGTATTATCATTTTAAAATCAGTTTTCAGAAGTTTCAAGGATAAGCCTATTTTTATCCTTGTTTGATGTCAAGACTATACTTGCTTTATAAAATGATTTGGGTAGTTTTCCTATTTTTCTTTTCACCAAATTTATATAAGATTAGAATTTTATCTCCTGTTTGAAGTTTTGGTAAAATTTGCCTGTAACATTATCTAGTCCTATTGTTTATTGAGGTGGGAGACTTTTGAATATTGAATCAATATTTTCAATAGGTATTACTTTTTAAGTTTTCCTTTATGAATAAATTTTGATAACTTTTATTTTTCTAGAAAATCAATCTTATCCTGGTTTTCAAATTTACTACCATAAAATTACTCATAGTATTTGCTTATGATTTAAAACTTTATTTTACCTTTCCCATTTTCTATTTGTATTTGTGATTTATATATCTTTTATTCAACAGTCTTACTGACTTGCATATTTTTAGTTATTTTAAAAAACAAAATTTTAATTGATGTATCCTTTCTACTGTTTTTCATTTTATTTTGTTTCCTATTGTATAATTCTTGCATTTTTATAGGTTCTTGATTAGAACATAATTCATTTATTAATCTCCGAAAGAACAAAATGCATTTATGTTTATAAATAAATCTTCAAGTATCTTTTTAACTGTAGCCCACAATATTTTATATATTTATTATCACTGTTTTAAATATTTTCTATTTCTGTAGTGATTTCATCATTAACCCATAATTATCTGCATATGTATTTTAAAGTTTGTAGCACACACACAGTTTTACTGAATATATGTGTATGTTTTACTAGTGTTTAATTTTTTAGTTTTTATTTAATTGCATTGTTGTCAGAATATACACTCTTTAGAATAATAGCAATATAGAGAAATACATAGTTTTTTTATTTGTAGACATTTTTGATGAGTTATTAATGGATAAATTTTATAAAAATGCCAAATGTAATTGAAAAATGTCTTGGTTGCAGGTTCCATAGTAATGAAATTTGTAATGAAAAGCTATGGCCATTGTGTTACAATTGTAATTAAATATATATTTGATTAAACTAAATGAAATTGCCAATATTTAATCTTTTTTTACTTAGAAAGTCCAACTAATATCTGAACAGAGTTCAACCAATGTCTGAAAATTTTAAGAAAAACATAAATTTTATATAGTAAATTACATATACTTATTTTTTATTTTCAAAGCTTTTTAGTTTCTAATTTTTTGTCTGTTTATCAGTTTCTAATAAAGATGTGTTATTGCAGTTGCAGGCTATGTTGTGTTAAGTTGTTGGATATACACAATCCAATAATTGATTTGTCTTCTAGCTGGATTGTGCTTTTGACTATTATATGTTCCTTTTTTTGAATCCATTATTGTTTTGAACATGGATTCTATTTTTTCTGATATTAACATAATAACTTTGAGAAATCAATATTTGCATGACATATCCTTTTTATCCTTTAATTTTTGACCATTTTTACTGATTTTATATATAATTTCTTTTATAATAATTATATGTCTGGGTTGGCCCACTGTGGTGTCTCAAGCCTGTAATCCCAGCACTTTGGGAGGCTGAAGTGGACAGGTCACCTGAGGCCAGGAGTTTGAAACCAGCCTGGCCAACATGGTGAAACCCTATCTCTACTAAAAATACAAAAATTAGCCAGGCATGGTGACACACACTTGTAATCCCAGCTACTTGGGAGGCTGAGGCAGGAAAATCGCTTGAACCCCAGAGGTGGAGGTTGCAGTGAACGAAGATTGAGTCATTGCACTCCAGCCTGGGCAACAGATTGAGACTCTGTCTCAAAAAAAAAAAAAAAAAAAAAAAAAGTATATATCTGGATTTTTAAAAATTCAATAAACTGACCTATCTTTTTAAAATGACAGCAACAACAGCAACAGCCTTTTGAGGGTATAATTTATATATCATGGAGTTCACCTATTTAAAGCATACAATTCAATGGTTTTCAGTATATTAACAGAGTTGTACAACTATCACCATAATCTAACCTTAGTACATTTTCTTCATCCTCAAAAGAAACCTTATATCTGTTACCAGTCACTCCTCATCCCCCTTCCATCCCCACCCCTACTCCAGTCTTAGGCAGCCACTTATTTATTTTCTGCCTCTATAGATTTGCCTATCTTGGACATTTCATGTAAATGGAATCATACAGTATGTGGTCTTTTGAGACTGTCTTCTTTCACTTTAACTTTTGTTGGACTGATGAAGTTTTCTACATACTCAGTTTTTAATGCTTTGCTTATTTAGAAGCTATAGATTTTACTGGTACTTTTTCATTGCTTTTTCTTACAATTTTCAGATATTGGTTGAACTTTGTTCAGATATTAGTTGAACTTTGTAATTTAAAAATGGTTAAATATTGGCAATTTCATTTGGTTTAATCAAATATGTATTTAATTATAATTATAAAACAATGTCCATAGATTGTCATGACAATAAACCTAACATACTTATCTGTATATCAAACACCTTGTGTTTAAGATACACTCATATCTACACTATTATTATGTAGAGTTCTTTTTTTTTGTTTTTTTTTTGTTTTTGTTTTTTTTGTGTTTTGGTTTTTGAGACAGAGTTTCGCTCTGTCTCCCAGGCTGGCTTGCAGTCGCGAAATCTCAGCTCACTGCTACCTCTGCTTCCCGAGTTCAGGTGATTCTCCTGCCTCAGCCTCCTGAGTAGCTGGAATTACAGGTGCGTGCCACCACACCTGGCTAATTTTTGTATTTTTAGTAGAGATGGGGTTTCACCATGTTGGTCAGGCTGATCTCGAACTCCTGACCTCAGGTGATAACCTGCCTTGGCCTCCCAAAGGGCTGGGATTACATATAGTGTAGAGTTTTAATTATGCTCTTTTGAAATATAAAATTTATACTTGGTAACAATATTTGATTGGCCATCCTGACACATTTTGCTAACTCTTTTGCTCACCCTGTTTCTCTCTTTCATGGCTCCCTTCTGGATACTCTTTGCTAAGGCACATCCTCTAGTAGTTGTTTTATACAGGTCTGTAAGTGGCAACCCTCTTGACTTTGAATGTCTAGAAATATGCTGAATGACTTTTTGGCTCAGTATAAAATTCTAGGTTAAAGACTACTTTTTTCTCAGTACTTTGAAGACATTACTCCACTGTTTTCTACCCTCTATTGCTGATGAGAAAATTTCTGTCAGTCTTTTCTTTATATTTGGATAATGCATTTCCCCCTTTCACAGTTTTTAGGATGGATTGTGTTTATTCTTGGTGCTTTACTGTAGTTTGATTCTTGAACTACACAGGTTTGAACTTGCAGGTCCACTTATGTGGGGATTGTTTTCAACCAATCTCAGATGGAAAATATAGTAGTTTCAGGATTGGAAACCAGTGGATATGAAAAGCTGACTTTTCCTGTGCATGCGTTCTACCAGCTGACTGTGGGACTTGTGTATACCTGGATTTTGGTATATGTGGGAGTGCTAGAACCAATCTCCCGCATATACTGAGAGACAATTGAATTTCTATATAATGTATCTAAGTTTTGACTACTATTTATTCCAATCAATTCTTGGAGTCTACTGTTAATTTGAAGAATCAAGTCATTGTTTCCAGAAGGTTCTTAGTAATTATCTCTTTACTTATTACACCTCTGTCATTCTCTACTGTCTGCTTCTGGGATTCCAAGTAAGTGAGTTCAGAAGCTTTTCATAGATCCACCTTCCCATCTCTTATTTGTATATCTTTTATATGTGTGTATATGTATATCATGTATATCACTGTCTCCTCCTATAACCTCCATGGGCATGCATTTCATTATAAGCAATAGCTGCTTCAGTGGTGGGCAGCAGTGTCCTCAGGGTCTTCTCAGCAGTGCAAGAGGCCCACATTAGCTCCTCTGGCTCCATGCAAAGAGGTGGTCTCTAACTCCCTGTTTGATTTGGCACACTTGTAGTCCTCTCAGGAGCTAAACCCTTACACCCATCTGCATCCAGACACTTAGAGGAAAATACCAGCTGCTTCTGTGCTCTGCTTACTCTTTAGTGCTTCTCTGCCATTTGTGGTTCCTGAAGATAAAGATTATGACTATATAATCTAATGTCTATAATAACCATGACTCTGTCGACATTTACATTTTATTTAGAAAATATCCCCCTTCTGTTCCCTTGATCCAAGCTGGACTCATCTTATCTTGAGGTTGTATTTACAAAGGAACCCTGAAGGTTACCCAACAATATTGGGTGTCATTCATCAACTACACTGACTAAAGAACATCACAAGTTGGTTTGCCTTTCTCGTGTTTTTCGTGTTTTCTCATCAAAAGTAAATAAAGCACAGATAACCAGAAAGAATAACCATCCATCCAACAACTGGAGGAGAGTTTTATCAATGGTTTTGGTTTCTCTTTCCTACAATTAAGCAATAAGAAACAACCATCCATGTAACAACTAGAGAAAAGCTTTATCCGTGGCTGTGGTTTATCTTTCCTGATAATTAGGCTCTTTCAGGGAGTTATTAACCAATTTAAAAACCTGCTTTTGGCCGGGCACGGTGGCTCAAGCCTCTAATCCCAGCACTTTGGGAGGCCGAGGCGGGTGGATCACGAGGTCAAGAGATCGAGACCATCCTGGCCAACATGGTGAAACCCTGTCTCTCTAAAAAAAAAAAATACAAAAATTAGCTGGGCATGGTGGCATGCACCTGTAGCCCCAGCTACTCGGGAGGCTGAGGCAGGAGAATTGCTTGAACCCAGGAGGCAGAGGTTGCAGTGAGCCGAGATTGTGCCACTGCACTCCATCCTGGCGCCTGGCGACAAAGTGAGACTCTGTCTCAAAAAAAAAAAAAAAAAGCCTGCTTTTGTCTGAGATTGATTAGTAAAGATTATTTCTTGAAGTGTTCTTTCATTTGGCTACTTTGGTTAAAGAAGGAAGAAAAGATAATAATTGCAATGATGATTTTATTTTATTTTATAGGGTTGTTGGCTGCAGATTGCTATTACCATGTCTGAGTCAGTAATTCTTCGAAGTGTAAAGAAATTTGGAGAGGAGAATTGTGGTTTTGAGTCAGACAAATCATGTAAGTGGCTTTTTTCTCTCACTACATCTGGTACAGGGAGAGGTGAGAACAAAAGTGGGACAAGCTAGTGAAGTTTCAAGGAGCAGAAAAAAATCAGCAACCATAGGTAGAACTATCATTGGGTGTGATTCTTATACACAACTGTGTGGCTCTCCCTAGAATCCACATAACATAATATCTGGAATCACTAGGTAAGAAAACACCAAGTGTGGGTGAATGAAAGCATCTCTCACAAACACCTTTCCTATGTAGAGTAGGGTTGTTCCAGCAGTGGCTGTTATGATTAGCTTTATTCCTATATGATTATTGTTATTATTGATCACAATTTAGTGAGCGCTTCTCCTTGAGAAGAGCTGTGCCCAGACTCTGCAGAACAGAAAGAGATCATATGAAGGGGCCCTGTAGCACTAGCACCTGGGATGTCTTGGGCTCAGATGATTCTAAGCTGTGGTTTTCTAATCCTATGATTTTGCACTTTACAGATGACAAAACTGAGACTTGGATATGTTTTTTTTTTTAACTTGGAAAGGGTCATAAGAGTAAAATTAATGAAACCATAATTCCAATCCAGTTGTGTTTGATTCCCAAGCCCAAGATACTGCCATCTGTCAACATTATCATGCCTCTTTACTCTTAATTAAATTAAATTAAAATGCCAGCAGAAAGAGTCCAGGGTCCCTCTGACATTTTAATTTCATTTCATTTAATAAGAGTAAAGAGGCATGATAGTGTTGGGTGACAAAGCTCCCTAGTGGCTTCCTTATACCCCTGGCTGTGACCCTGACTTTCACGGCCGGCCCTGCATCTGTTCTGACCTACACTAAGGAAACAATATGTGTCTCAGTCCCATGGTTTCTACTGGTGTAGAAGTGTCAGCGACACTTTGTTAATTAACATCTTATTGTTAATTTGTGGTCTATATTTTAAACAGATAAATTCTGATGCTTTTAAAGAACCAAACAATAAATAAATATCAGTTTTATTTTGTAGTTCAAAAAGTCAGATCTTCTTTAGCTAATTTAGAAATGTTGCTCTTCATTTGATATTCAGATGATGCAAATATTTTATGTCCTGAAGAAAAGTCCAGAAATGTAGTAAAGGTAGCAGCAGTCCTGAACCCTAAATGAGTGTCTTCTTTTGTGTGTGTGTGTGTGTGTGTGTGTGTGTGTGTTGTGTGTGTGTGTTTATGTGTAGAAAGAGAGAGAGAGAGACAACATAAGCAGGAAAAGAGAAAAGGTAAATAATCATTTTGTAATATTCCATGAATAAAGGTAATGTATAATGTAATTCATTTTGTAATGTTCCATGAATAAAGGTAATGTATAGTGTAATTTATTTTGTAATGTTCCATGAATAAAGGTAATGTATAATGTAATTCATTTTGTAATATTCCATGAATAAAGGTAATTTATAGAAATATTTTTCCAGAGCAAATTTGTTAGTGACTGTACTGCATTTCGTCATCGTTATTAATTGCTTTTTTGCGTTGATTTTTTTCTGACAGATAATAATGATAAGAAATCAAGGTAAGTGACTGATTTCAACAATGCAGCATCTTTTCTAGAGTAACTCCATAATATTCCTATAAAAGGCACAAAGCAGGGAATATTTTCATGTGCATTGCACTTCATATAAAATAATATATATAATCCATTCTTTTCCTCTTTAAAACAGTACTATAATTTGATTTTTAAAAGCTTTTGGAATATCACTTCTGGATTAGGTCCACATCTCCCCGGTGTATTCAGGAATGGCATAGAACTCCTGACCTAAGAAGAAAGAAGAAGAGTTGGACAAGTGTAATTTCATGGGCATTGGGGAGGTCCCTAAAACCCAAATTCTTGCCACAGGTAAAGAGTAGAAACCTAAAGTGTCATTAATACATACTTCTGTTTAGATAAACAGTTTGAATTCTCCTATAGAACAAATATCAGCTAAACACAGTTTTTGGTATGAAGGCAGGATTAGATGAGGTCTAATTTAGAAAACAGAAGGGAGGCATCAGCTAAGTGCCTGAAGTGGAGTGATGGAAAAGGAAGGGTTGAGGGTATTTTAGAAATTTTAAGTAATTCACAGCAAAGGGAGGGATTGGGCATAGTAAGATTAGCTTTGGGCTGGGAGTGGTCAGGTCAACCCGGGCCTCTGAGAGCCACACATTTCTTACTGGGTGGGAAAAAAATGGGTGTGGATGTAAATGAATGGCAAGGAGAGGATGAGCAGGAAGTTGAATGAGTTGTTTTGTTTTCAGAGGAGGTGAGCATGGAATGAAAAGATCACAGTAAAAGTTTGCCAGAGCTGCTGACAGGAGTGGGAGCAACCTGTAGAGGAATGAAGTGTGCACTGCATGTTGAGCTGGAGAGCACACATTCACTGCATTAATTCATTCATTTTGCAAATACTGAGTCTCTATTTGGTATCAGACGCTATTATGGGTGCTGATGGCACAGAAAAGAACAAAATAGTAAAAATTGTCTGCCCTTGAGGAGTTTACATTTTAGGGAGAGAGATATAATAAACACTATAAATAAATCAAATGCATAGCATGGTAGCTAGTGATAATCTATCACTTTCTGAGAAAAAAGTAAACATGGAAATGAAGCTATGAAATGGTGTGTGGGGTGGGGTTGAAATTTTAAAGACTGGCCAGGGAAGACTCTGTTGAGTAGGTGACTTTTGAAGAAAGGTCTAGTGGAGGTGAGGGAGCTGTCCCTGTGGTTATCTGAAGAAAGAACATCTAGGGAGAGGGACTAGCAGGTGCCCACACTCAGAGGTAGGAACAGTTTGGGCATGGACAAAGGTCAGCAAGAGGCCAGGGGAGTGGGGTGTTGAGAACTAGAATGTAGTTGGAGGAGGTGAGGTCAGAGATCCAAAGGCCAGATCGTGGGGAATCTCAGAAAGGATTTGGGATTCTCTTCTGGGCCAGAAGAGAAGCTTAGGGCAGCTGAGTGCTAGACTCTGCCTGTGTTGGTATCCATTCACAAGATTGTGAGGTTGCATCCAGCAGGCCCAGCCACCCGGCTTAAGGAGAAGAGGGCAAGCAGCTGGATAGATGCAGGATGAAGTTTACGGATGATGTAGAGAAAATAATTAAGGATGATGGTGAGAGTGTGATTCAAATGCCTGGCAGAGGGACCTTGGCTGCATATGGAAGGAAGCAAAATCTTAATAGGGTTTAGCGATGGAAGGAAATGAAGGATTTAAAGGACTTCATGGCTCAAGTGAGGTTGATGAATAGCTGTGGAAGGAGGAAGGAAGTGAGAAAATGAGATACATGGGCAACCACTGAGTGCCAAAGAGTTAAAACATGTTAGGCAGTAGTTCCTGGTGACAGCAAGGTCCAGGGTGTATTCATGGAATGGGTGACTCAGGTTAAGTGAAGATTCCTGAAGTTGAAGAGGTCGAAGACAGGTTAAACATGGCTTTATGGGAAATGAAATGAATGAGAAATATTAAGGAAATATGTTTCTGTGGGAAGTGTGGGAGTGTTCTTAAATTTTTCATCATATCAACACTATTTAATGTAGTACAACTACATTAATTTTTAAGTATGAGGAAGCTTTACGATTAGCTAATCCAACCACTTCAACTTACCATGAGGAAATACAATCACAAATAGCTTGAGGGTCATGACTGAGGGCGGAGAGTTACTTGTTGATACAATTGGGAGTGCAGAGGACTTTGTGCTCTCCATACCTCTCAGGTATTCACCTCTGTGAATCGCTAGTTCCTGAGATGGAGCTATACTGAAATCTCCAGAAGAGGTAAATCTAGAAGCATAAAGCCTGTTTTAAGATACGAATTTTGGCTAGAAATTTCCAGCCAGTGGGGATTTTCTTTCTTACTAAAGAATAACACATAAAATCACCACCTAGGGAGAATTTCCCATTGTATAGGAAAGGATGGTCTTTAAATCCCTGTTTTTCTCCTCAGGTTACAAGATGAGAAGAAAGATGATAGCATTCAAGTTGGCTTCTTTCAATTGGTAATCAAGCCGTGCTGATTTACAGCAGTGGGTGTACAGCTAGAAATCATTTAGACCATGAAGGAAGTGTTAAATCTTTAGTCATATTGGCAAGTTTTTAACTTCAGTGATTGCTTTTTTAGTCATAGGCTTTGCCTATTTGATAACATGCTGAATAACTATTTGAAATATGTTGCTGATAAAACACACAAATCCTCTCCAATAGATCAGAAAAATGTCTTGGAAAATTATCACTAAGCCCATGGTTATTATATTTGTAAGGAAAGTCATCACAACAATCACATGATATATATTTATTCTTATGACAAATCCTTAGAAATTTCATAATGTAAGTATTTACTCCAAATTTGCTCAGGATGGATGCATTTCTAGGCACAAATTGACACTCTTCATTGTCACTATCAGTTGTACAAAACAATTTATACCATTGCTGAATGCCCCACACAGTTTATCTGCTTGACAATGGCATCACTGACAGTGATTATTTTCCCCTTAAGTTGTAGATGAGTAGCTAAAAACTAAAGTCAGCTCCTGAAATAGAATGAATTCAGAGACCCGGAAAGAAATAACATAATCTAACAATGTATGAGTCTAATGTTTTAGATACCGTGCCATTTATTTCAATATAATGAGTATGAACTCTGCTGCTCAATTAAGATGATTTCCATGAAATTTGATATTGAGTACTATTCATCATAATCTAGTAACTAAAATTAAATAGTTCTCCTACCGCTCCTGCTTTTCACCCATAGATGATCTCTGAACTCTTTGTTTTTCAAGTTTCGGTTTTCTTCATCAACTGACATTTGGCTGATGTTTGTGGGAAGTTTATGTGCATTTCTCCATGGAATAGCCCAGCCAGGTGTGCTACTTATTTTTGGCACAATGACAGATGTTTTCATTGACTACGACACTGAGTTACAAGAACTCCAGATTCCAGGAAAAGCATGTGTGAATAACACTATAGTATGGACCAACAGCTCTCTCAACCAGAACATGACAAATGGAACACGCTGTGGGTAGGTTGTTATTTTTGTTTTATTTTTTACTTTTTTGGCTCATATCTTAAATTGTAATTCAAAATGCATAGAAGGGATTTTATTGGCTGAGCTGGAGTTGTATCTAACAAAAAGAGAACAGGAACATGAGTTTACCCATATTTCTAGAAATTACTCTGCCTCAAGGTTTCTTCTATCTTACTAGGTTTTAAAATCTTAACAGAAACAGGATTGAAAGTCACTCATCAAATACATCACCAAAATATAACCACTTTATTGAGTATAGGCTTGAGCATGACACTACCAATACTTAATTCCACTGAGCGATAACCCGTGAATTTTACTTGAGTCTCATCTCCAAGAGTTCTTTCCCTCTCCGCCCCCCCGCCCAAAACCCCACTAACTCCCCTCTGCCCCTTAGCTTTGTGGCTGTGGCTGGTGATCCACCTGATCCTAAGACTTCCATCTGTAATGGGAATTTCGTGAACATGCTGCATTACTTGGAATAGTGGAGTAGGGGACACTGGTCTTAGTCAGTAGTTGAGTTACTTTTTTGTTTTTGAGATGGAGTCTCCTCTCTTCCACAGGCTGGAGTGCAGTAGTGTGATCTTGGCTCACTGCAACCTACACCTCCTAGTTTCAAGCAATTCTCATGACTCAGCCTCCTGAGTTGCTGGGATTACAGGCACCTGCCACCACACCCGGCTAATTTTTGTATTTTTAGTAGAGACAGGTTTTCACCATTTTGGCCAGGCTGGTCCCTCCTCAGGTGATTCGCCTGCCTTGGCCTCCCAAAGTGTTGAGATTACAGGCATAAGAAAACTGGTGTAGTGCTGTGAACAGAGGCAGCCGTGCACATGTTGCCAGAACTCACGCCGATGTAGTCACTATGCTACTGTTCTCTTTGTGATAAGCCTGACAGGCCCCCTTGTAATCAATGAGTCTGTAGTGTACTCAGGGCTGACTCACTGTCATAGCATGGACTTAGCAGCATGCCTCATGCTGCCTGAAGTTCAGAACAAGCTTATTTGCATGTATGAACCCACATACTTAGGTTCAAGAATCAAGGGTGAGGCACATCTTGGCTAGAAAGACACTAGGAATGGCTCCCCAGAAGAATTTATAGTTTTCACTTTAATTCTGAAATTTTCTATAGACTAAATTCCAGACTATGAATGAGTCCTTCCAAATCATTGACACACTTCATATTATCTCTCTTAGGATCTTTCATTCATTTACTCATTTAACCAAATTTTTTGAACATCAACTAAGTACCAGGGACTCATGAAAGCATCAAAGACAATTGTCTTAAGAGTATGGTCCCAGCCAGGCATGGTGGCTCAAGCCTGTCATCTTAACACTTTGGGAGGCTGAGACTGAAGGATTGTTTGAGCCCAGGAGTTCAAGACAAGCCTGGGCAACATAGTGAGACCCTGTCTCTAAAAAAATTAAAAAACAAAAAGCTTGGCTTTATGGTATGCACCTGTCATCCCAGCTACTTGAGAGGCTGAAATGGAAAGATCACTTGGGCTTGGGTGTTGGAGGCTGCAGTTGGCCATGATCACGTGGGTGACAGAGTGAGACCCTGTCTTAAAAAAACCTAAAAGAGTCATGATCCATATCTTTGTAAAGCTTAAGCCTAGTAAGCCAGACCATCATTCAGTCAATGATCATCACTCAAAAAAATATGCAGTGACAGACTGGGAGGTACCTGATGGAAAATACAGAATAATATGCAATGTGAATTATTCTTCATAAACAGCAAGGATACTCATTCGATATAAGTTCCCTAATGTCCAAATATGTATGTTTCTTTTCTAAAATTGGAAGTTTCTTTTCATTTGAAAAACTCAGAGCGATTTGTATAGAAGAGAGACTGAGTTCAAGAAAAGTCTTTAAAGTCCTTCATTTATGTTGGAGGACAGAAGTGAACTGCTTTTTACAGAGCGGTTTGACCACAAAAGATAAAGTTAATCATTCTCCCATTTGAGGAAAAAAATGCATTCAGACCTATGTGTGATGTTAATTGACCCAAGCCATTGATAACACTTATGAAGATCAGTTTTTGAGAAAGAAAGTACCCAAGTATATCTTATTATGTCTTAAAATTTGGAAATAAATATTAGAGGGGCCAAAATTTGAGGCATATACATGATGCTAGGATCTTATGAATATTTATCCAATGAATTAAAGAATGAATCTAATTTCAACATTTGTATCATGGGCATCTATTAAAAAGGAATTCTCTGCGGTCACTCATTACTGTCTTCATTGTCTTCACATGCCTGAAGGTGAGCAAAGAATACAAACTGGGGAATTCAGCCGTCCATTCACTTTGGCTGAATTCGCATGATACCAAACATGAATGGACATTTGTGCTTTTCTTATTCAAAAAATTTCATACAGAGAGCTGAAATTGTATAGACCACACCTTTCTAGGCATTTCTTTACCAGGAACTCCTTAACAAGTTAAATACTTTTCATCATGAGTTATTATGATCATTGACGTGAATACTATTTGTTTTACTTCTGAATAACATGTTTGTTTAGCTGTTATATGGTAAGATCACTGTGAAAATGGACTTGGGTGAGACAGAGGAGAAGAAAGGACATTTTCCTACCTGTAAGTAGTTTACATACCTCCAAAGTCACCCAAACCTTTTGCAAGTTTCTTTCATGGAAAAAGTATATAATTAAAGGTACAGTTTATCCGTCTGTTATAATAGATGTATTAGTCTTGAAATATACAAGGCAACTCAATAATTTTAGCAACAAAAGCATGTATGTATAATGATAAGGGCTGGTTTTACTTTTTCATTATATTGGTTTCCACATGTCAATTGTAATCTGTTAGATAGAATTTTTGAGTTAAAGTCTTCCACATGGCTGTCAGTGAATTATACTTATAAGGATTATAGAACATCATGCCTCTTGATCAGCTTCTCAGAATTTCTGGTCAGAACAGTCAAATAATAAGATTTTTAAAAATGAAAACAGATGAAGGAATAGGAAGTTAAAATACCACCATTGCATTTTAGTTTTATTTACTTTTATTCAATTAAAGTGTAAACAACTCAAATGGAAGCCACAAAGTCTCATGTAACTTAATTGTGGAAGAGGCATATCATAATTTCTGCCATATTCTATGGGTCACAGAAACCAACTCTGGTATAATTTGGGAGGGGTCTAAACAAGTGTGAATACTGACAGATGAGAATTTTAGGGGCTCTTTGGAGGCTGATTACTACTGTGGGCATCAGGGAGCTCAAGTCATCACTTCCTCTCATACAGATGAATCAGTGCAGAAAGCTAGGCCTACCCTTTCACGTGGATTTCATTCTGTTCTTAGCAATGTATATTCAGTTTGTATATACAAACACTGTTTTGAAGCTAGACACTTGAGGACTATACACTTTTGTAACAGCTTTATTGAGATACAATTCACATACCATAAAATTCACCCACTTGAAGTGTACAATTAGATGTTTTTAAATATATTTACAGGGTTGTGCATTCACTTTCACAGTCAATTTCAGAACATTTTAATTACTAAAAAAAGAAACCCCTTGCCTTTCAGCATCACTTTCTAGTACCTCATTCTCCTCCCTAGCCCTAGGCAACCACTAATCTGCTTTCTGACTATAGATTTGCCTATTCTGGACATGTCCTATTAATAATATCATATAATATGTGATCCAAGATTGGCTTCTTTAACTTAAGCATAATGTTTTTTACAGTTCATCCACTCATAGCATGAATTGGTGCCTTCTTTTTATTGCTAAGTAATATTTCATTGTATGATATAATATGTGTTATGTACCTATTCATCAGTTGACGGACACTTGGATTGTTCCCACTTTTGAGCTATTACAAATAATTCTGCTATGAACATTTGTATACAGATTTTTGTGTGGACCTGTTTTCATTTCTCTTGGTACATGCCTAAGAGTGGAACTGCTGTATCACATGATGACTCTATGCCTGTTCTAGGAACTGCCAGACTGTTTTCCACAGTGGCTGCACCATTTTCGTTCCTGCTAACAGTATATGAGGGTTCTAATTTCTCAACATCCTTAGAAGCACTTGTTATTTATTACCTATATTTTGATGATATCTCTCATAGACTGAATAATGACCTCCCCCTCAAAAGATATCCAGGTCCTTGTCCCTGGAACCTGTGAATGTTACCTTGAAGGAGAAAAGGGTCTATGCAGATGTGATTCAGTTAAGGATCTTGAGATGGGGGAGACTACCCTGGATTATCCAGGTGGACCCTAAATGCAGTGATGTGTGCTCTTAAAAGGGATTGTTGCTAAGAAGAACACAGAGGGGGATTTGCCTGAAGAGAGAAGAGTAGAGGCAAGGGGACTACAGAAAAAAAGGATGGAATGACATTGCCACAGTCGAGGAATGTGAGCAGCTATCAAGAGTTGGAAGAAGAAAGGAGAAATTTCTCCCCTAGAGCCTTAGGAGGGAACACAGCCCTGTCAGCCCCTTGATTTCCACCCAGCAAAGCTGATTTTGGGCATGTGAAGGGATACATTTCTCTTGTTTTAATTGTAATTGTTACAGCAGTCATAAGAAACCAATACAGTAGCCATCTTGGGGAGTGTGAAGTGAATCTCATTGTGGTTTTGATTTGCATTCATCTAAGGACTAGCTATGTTGGGCTTCTTTTTAGGTGCTTGCTGGCCATTTGTACATCTTCTTCGGAAAAATATGTACTCAGATCTTTTATTTGGAAATAAATAATATAACAAAATATCTATTCATCCCTTTTAAAAACTGGGACATATGCCTATTTATTATTGAGCTGTAGGAATTCTTTATATATTCTAGATATAAGTCCCTTATCAGAGGTACAATTTGCAAACAATTCCTCTCATTCTTTGGGTTGTCTTTCTAACTTCTTGATACTTATCTTTGAAGCACTTAAGTGTTTAATTTTGGTGATGTCTAGTTTATTCTTTTGTTGCTTCTGAATTGGTGTCATATCTAAGAAACCATTGCCAAATCCAAGATCATGAACTTTACACCTATGTTTTCTTTTAAGAGTTTTATAGTTTTCTCTTTGATATGGTTTGGATCTGTGTCCCCACTAAATTTCATGTCAAATTATAGTACCCAGGGTTGGAGATGGGGCATCTTGGGAGGTGACTGGATCATGGGGACAGTTATTCATGGTTTACCATCCTTCTGGGTGCTGTTGTCACAATAGTGAGTTCTCATGAGATCTGGTTATTTAAAAATATGCAGCACTTCCCCTCCTCTCTCTTCCTTCTGCTTTGGCCATGTGAAGTGCCAGCTTCCCCTTCACCTTTCACCATGAGTGTAAGTTTCCTAAGGCCTCCCCAGAAACTGAGCAGATGCTACCATGCTTCCCGTACAGTCTTCAGAATTGTGGGCCAATTAAACCTCTTTTCTTTATAAGTTACCAGTCTCAGGTGTTCCTTTATAGCAGTGAGAATGAGCTAGTACATTCTTATGGTTAGTCTGTGATCCATTTTGAGTGAATTGGGTAAATTTTTGTAGGGGTGAAGTAGGGCTCCAAATTGATTCCTGTCTGCATAAATAGCCAGTTGCCTCACCACCATTTGTTGGAAAGACTATTTTTCCCCCATTGAATAGTCTCAGAATCCTTATCAAAATCAATTTACTGTAAGCAAGAGGGTTTATTGTGGACTCTTTATGCTATTCCATTGAGCTACACATTTATGCCAGTAACACACTGTTTTGATTACTGTTGCTTTATAGTAAGTTTTGGAATCAAGAAGTGTGAGTCACCTGCTAGGGAGTTTGTATTCTGGGTCTCCTGGATTTTCATATAAATTGTTTAACTTCTGCAAAGAAGTCAGTTAGAATGCTAGGAATTGCATTGAATCTGTAGATCAATTTAAGAAATATTGCCATCTTATCAATGTTAAGTCTTCTGATTCATGATCCATTTATTTGTGTCTTCTTTAATTTATTTCAACAAGATTTTATAGTTTTTAGAATATAAATTTTGCAGTTTTTTGTTAAATTGATTGTTAGGTGTTTTATTATTTTTGATGTTATCATAAATGGAATTGTTTTCTTAATTTTATTTTCAGTTTGCTCATTGCAACTATATCAAAATACATTTTTTTTGGTATATTGATATTTTATTCTAAACCTAGCTGAACTGCTTATTAGTTTAATAGTTTTTTAGTGGGCTCTTTAAGATTTTTTATGCAAGACCAAGTCATCTGCAAATAGCAATGACTATACTTTTTCCTTTCTGATCTAGCTGCCTTTTTTTTCCTAATGTTCTTGCCTAATTGTGTCGGCCCAAACCTCCAGTACAGTGTTGAGTAGAAGTGGTGAGAGCACACATTCCTGTCTTATTCCCATCTTAGGGGGGAGACATTCAGTCTTTCACCATTGAGTATGACATTAGCTATGACTTTTTCATAACTGTCCTTTATTATTTTCAGGAAGTTCCCTTCTAATCCTAGTAGAGTGTTCTAATCATTAAGGGATGTTGAATTTAGTCATGTGCTTCATCAGCATCTATTAAGATAATCATATGGTTTTGCCCATTATAATATTGATATGGTATATTACATCAATGTATTATTATTATTTTTTTGAGATGGAGTTTCACTCTTGTTGTCCAGGCTGGAGTGCAATAGCATGATCTCGGGTCACTGCCACCTCTGCCTCCCAGGTTCAAGCGATTCTTGTGCCTCAGCCTCCCGAGTAGCTGAGATTACAGGCTTGCACCACCACGCCCAGCTAATTTTTGTATTATTAGTAGAGACAGGATTTCACCATGTTGGTCAGGCTGGTCTCAAACTCCCAACCTCAGGTGATCTGCCCATCTCAGCCTCCCAAATTGTTGGGATTATAGGCATGAGCCACTGTGCCTGGCCATCAATGTATTTTTGTATGTTGAATTACCTTTGTACTCCTGGAATAAATCCCACCAGGTAATAATGAGTAATCATTTTACTATGCTGCAGGATTTAATTTGTTTGTATTTAGTGAATATTTTTGTGTCTATATTAATAAAAGATATCATATATAAGAGTTTTCTTTTCTTATAATGTCTTTGTCTGCTTTTGGTATCAGATAATTCTGGCCTGATAGTCTGGCAGTGTTCCCTTCCATTCTATTTTTTGAAGAGTTTGTGAAGAATTGGTATTAGCTCTTTAAATGTTTTGTAGAATTCTTCAGTGAAGTCATCTCATCTTAGACTTTGTTGAAAGTTTTTGATTGCTGATTCAATCTCTTTAGTTGTTATAGATCCACTCTGATTTTCTATTTCTTGTTTAAAAATTTTAATTTGGCAAATAAAAATTATATACATTTATGGTGTACAGCAAGATGTTTTGAAATATGTATATGTTGTGGAATGGCTAAATTGAGCTAATTAACATATTCACTACTTCACACACTTATCTTTTTTTTGTGGGAAAAACACTAAAAATCCACTCTTGGCTGCAGACTTCCTGGGATGCCAAAAACCTGAGTCTGCTTGCTTTCTCAGTGGAGAGGCTTGTGGTCTGGGGCAAGTTTTCAGCCCTGGTCACCTGCTGTCTGGAAATTGATTCAGTGCTGCTATCAGGGCACAGTGGGTGTGAGACCAGCCTCTAGGACTGTGGGCTGAGTGGGAGCAGGGTGAGGCCTGTGACTGCTGGCTTTCCCCTACTTCCCTGGTGACCTGTATAACTCAGCAGAGACAGCCATAATCATCCTGGGAATATAACTCCAATGGACTTGGAACCACACTCCTATCCCCCACAGCAGCCGCAGCAAACCCTGCCCAAGGAGTGGCTGAGCTCAGAGATATCTATCCCTGCCCCTACCTCGTGGTCTTTCTCTACCTGCCCTGGTAGCCAAAGACAAAGGCCAAATTATCATGGGAACTCTGTGGCCCTGTCCACTGCTTGAGAAACCTGAATACTTAACCAGGTGTCCCGAGGGCAAGTTTGCATCCTCCCTATAGGACCACATTTGATGCACTCTTGAAAGTGTCACCTCCTAGCTGGAAGCCAACCAACACAAAACCAGTGCACTAAACAAAAACACAACAGAAGACCCTCACAGAGCCCTCTTCCCTCCCCTGCTGCCTCCACTAGGAGCAGGTACTGGTATCCACAGCTGCAAGAAATGAAGACGGATCACATCACAGGACTCTGCAGACACTCACCACTACCAGCCCAGAGCCTAGTAACTCTGCTGGGTGGCTAGACCCAAAAGAGCAAAAACAATCACTACCATTTGGCTCATCAGTAAGGATGAAAGGAAGCCCCACTCACAGGAGAAGGGAGAGAACACCACAACAAGGGAGCACCCTGTGGGACAAAAGAATTTGAACCACAGCCTACGAATCCCAGATCTTCCCTCTGACCTAGTCTACTCAAATGAGAAGGATCCAGAAAAGCAATTTTGGTAATATGACGAAACAAAGTTATTTAACACCCCTAGAAGACCATACCATCTCACCAGCAATGGATTTAAACCAAGATGAAATCTCTGAATTGCCAGAGAAAGAATTTAGAAGGCTGATTATTAATCTAATCAAGGAGGCATCAGAGAAAGGTGAAGTCCAACGGAAGGAAATAAAAAGCATGATACCACATATGAAAGGAAAATTCTTCAGTGAAATAGATAGCATAAATAAAAAACAATCACAACTTCTGGAAATCAAGGACACACTTAGAGAAATGCAAAATGTACTGGAAAGTCTTAGCAATAGAATTGAACAAGCAGAAGAAAGAACTCAGAGTTTGAAGACAAGGCTTTCAAATTATCCCAATCCATCAAAGACAAAGAAAAAACAATTTACAAAACAAAAAAAGCCTCCAAGAAGTTTGGGACTCTGTTAAATGACCAAACCTAATAATAATTGATATTCACAAGGAAGAAGAGGAATCTAAAAGTTTGGAAAATATATGTGAAGGAATAATCAAGAAAAACTTCCCTGGCCTTGCTAGAGGAAGATCTCTTGTCTAGAGATATAGACATCCAAATACAAGAAGCTCAGAGAACATCTGGGAAATTCATTGCAAAAAGATCATCACCTAGGCACATAGTCATCAGATTATCTAAAGTCAGAATAAAGGAAAGAATCTTAAGAGCTATGAGGCAAAAGCACCAGGTAACCTATAAAGGAAAACCTATCAGATTAACAACAGATTTCTCTTTATTTTGAGCCTGTGTGTGTCTTTGCACATGAGATGGGTCTCCTGAATACAGCACACCAATTGGTCTTGACTGTTTATCAAATTTACCAGTCTGTGTCTTTTGATTGGGGCATTTAGCCCATTTACATTTAGGGTTAATATTGTTATGTGTGAATTTGATCCTGCCATTTTGATGCTAGCTTGTTGTTTTGCCCATTAGTTGATGCAGTTTCTTCATTTTGTTGGTGGTCTTTACAATTTGGTATGTTTTTGCGGTGTTGGTACTGGTTGATCCTTTCCATGTTTAGTGCTTCCTTCAGGAGCTCTTATAAGGCAAGCCTGGTGGTGATGAAATCTCTCAGCATTTGCTTGTCCACAAAGGATTTTATTTCTCCTTCACTTAGGAAGCTTAGTTTGGCTGGGTATGAAATTCTGGATTGAAAATTCTTTTCTTTAAGGATGTTGGATATTGGCCCCCACTCTCTTCTGGCTTGTAGGATTTCTGCTGAGAGATCTGCTGTGAGTCTGATGGGCTTCTCTTTCTGGGTAACCTGGCCTTTCTCTCTGGCTGCC
>CAUYQU010044289.1:0-13795 GCA_963574635.1 Cheracebus regulus
CCTGGGCAATAAAACAAGAATCCCATTCTCTCTCCCTCTTTCTCTTCCTCTTTCTTTCTTTCATTCTTTTTTTCTTTCTTTTGCTGTTTCTTTCTTTCTCCTTTTCTCTCTTTTTCTAAAATCTCTTCCTCTTCCTTTCTCTAAAAAAAAAAAAAAGAAAGTGCAATACATATACACCATGGAATACTATGCAGCCATAAAAAAGAACGAGCTCATGTCCTTTGCAGAGACATGAATGGAGCTGGAAGCCATTATCCTCAGCAAACTAACACAGGAACAGAAAACCAAATATGTATTTTCACTTATAAGTAGAAGCTAAATGATAACACATGGACACATGGGGGTAACAACACACATTGGGGCCTTTTAGAGGGTAGGGGATAGGAGGAGGGAGAGAATCAAGAGAAACAACTACTGGGTACTAGGCTTAATACCTGAGTGATGAAATAATCTGTACAAACCCTCATGACATAAGTTTACCTATGTAACAAACCTGTACTTGTACCTCTGAACTTAAATGTTAAAAAAAAAGAAAAGAAAAAAAATCCCTGACTTCATGAAGCTTACATTATATAAGGGGAAACAGATCAAATAAGTTAAATGGTAAAACATATCAAATGTAAATAATAATCAAGGCTAATAGGAAAAAGCAGAGCAAGGAAGAAGAGCAGCAATTTGGACTGGCTGTAGCTTTGGATGGAGCGACCAGAGAGAGCGTCACAGAAAAGGTGACATTTGTATAAAGACCCAAAGGAAGGAAGGGAGCATGCCACAGAGTTACCTAGGAAAAAAGCATTCCAAGCAAAGGAAACAGCCAGTTCAGAGGTCCTGAGTGGGAGTGGTGTCAGCTGTGTTCAAAGAATGTCGAGGAAACCAGCATAGCTAGATCAGAGGTTATATGTGGGAAAGTAGTGAATATCGTATTTCTGTTACTGATGAAATTAAAACGTGCATTACCAATGCCATACATACATTGATGTTTGACCTCTGACAAAGCATGTTCACCATACTTTACATTCCTGGCATCTTTCACTAAAGCCTATAGAGATTGGAGGCTGGGTTTTGTTCCTAGGGAAGGAGGGAGAGAACCTTTAGATTTCCACTGATGTCCACCTGCACGAAGGAACATTCATGGTTAGTAGCGGGAAGGATGGACCAGCGGGAGATGAGAAAACCTTAATCCTGTCATTGCAATGATGTTGCCCTCAAGCGACTTAGCAGCCAGCCCAGGAGCAGCCCTGAAGGCCCCCGCAAAATTATACCCCTGCAGCCCTGCCTTTCCCCTCTTTGTTGGAACTAAAAGTTAAGCTCTGTTTAATTCTTAGGACCATATATTTAGCTAACCTGCTCTGGCCTAAGTGATATTTTATGAGGAATTAAGCTCATGGCTGATCATCTTTCACACTGAGGGTGGGGGTTAATGGATCCTGGGGAGATCTCACTGTTGAGCCCTCTGTTATTGGCAGGGCTTGGGCATGGGCCTGGGCAGGAGAAATGGCTCCTGTCTTGCCTTGGTTCCAGACGCAAGCCAAGTCTGCGGCTTTGGAGATCTTAAGGAAAGCAGGGCCAACCCAAAGGAAATCAGACACAGGGAACAAAACAAATTGAATTTTTTGAGGAAATTGCTTTTTGCCTCCCATGTCTTGTTCCCTTTTATTTAATTTTTGGGATTCTGTGTGAGTTAGTTACAAACAATCAACTCTGTATTTTCTACCTATTAATAAATATTAAAGAATCCAATTCTGGATGGCTGGTGGATCTGGGTGGGCACAGTGCCAGTTGCCTGCTATGCCTCAGCCTCCTTTCTGGGGGTTCTTCTCCTATGCTGACCCATGGTGCCTTTTGACTCCCTTCTCCCTAGTCATAGGGAATTGGTCCGTCACCTAAGGACAATCAATCTATATATTGATCACCAACACATGGTGCTGGGCAAAAGTTGGGTCTCTGAGCCATTCAGATTCCCTCACAGACCCCAAAATCTGGGGACTTATGTGCTTGGTGGCAGGAGTTAAAGCTAAAGGCATAAAAAGAGGTGGAGACAGTAGCTGAAGGCTGATAAGAGGTAAACAGGTAACTGGTCACAAGAATGTGCAGGGGAGGGGTCTGGCCGCTCACACCTGCAACCTCAGCACTTTGGGAGGCTGAGACAGGAGGATCACTTGAGCCCAGGAGTTCAAGACCAGCCTGGGCGATGTAGGGAGACCCTGTCTCTACAAAAAATAAAATAAGGGCAAAGCCTGAGTCCTCTCCTCTTGCTCTCCTCCCTGGACAGCATGAGATTCACCACTCGCCCCACCTTCACCACAAACTGCTAGGCTCTGGGCTCTGTCCAGGTGTCCAGTGATGGTGCCAGGCTGGTCAGTAGTGCAGCCAGTGTCTGTGCAGGCACTGGGGCTCTGGTTCCCAGATCTCCATGTCCTGCTTCACCAGCTTCTGGGGTGGCATGGGGTGCAGGGGCCTAGCTGCAGGGATGGCCGGGGGATCTGGCAGTAAGGGGAGGTATCCAGAACAAGAAGGAGACCATGCAAAGCCTGAATGACCACCTGGCCTCCTACCTGGACAGAGTGAGGAGCCCGGAGACCAAGAACCAGAAGGTGGAGAGCAAAATCCGGGAGCACCTGGAGAAGAAGGGACCCCAGGTCAGACACGGGAGCCATTACTTCAAGACCATCGAGGACCTGAGGGCTCAGATCTTCGTAAATACTGTGGACAGTGCTCACATCATCCTGCAGATCGACAATGCCCATCTTGCTGCTGATGACTTTAGAGTCAAGTATGAGACAGCTGGCCATGCACCAGTCTGGGGAGAGCAACATCCATGGGCTCCACAAGGTCATGGATGACACTAGTATCACTCGGCTGCAGCTGGAGACAGAGATCGAGGCTCTCAAGGAGGAGGTGCTCTTCATGAAGAATCACGAAGAGAAAGTAAAAGGCCTACAAGCCCAGATTGCCAGCTCTGGATTGACTGTGTAGGTAGATACACATCCATCCGTCTGTCCATTCATCCATGCACATTCCTCCTATCTGCCCTTCCACACACATAACGATACATCCACCCACTAATCTATCCACCTGCCTATCTATCCATTCATCCGTCAGTCCATCTACCCATGTATCCATCCATCCACCCTCCTATCTAACTACCCCACCCCACACACACAGCCATACATCCACCCCACTAATCTTTCCACCCACATATCCATCCATCCGTCCATCCATTCCTCTTCCACTGTTAAAGTACACTCCCTCTGAAACCTTTACAAGATGGAAACGTTCATTTTTTTCCCATCTTCTCCACCTGCCCTTGGTCTTGGAAGTCCTGTTTCCCTCCAAATTCAAGCAAATTATGTTTGTAAAGTGGTGCAAATATGAGTGAGGTTGTGCCTACCTCTTTTTAAAGGGAAATTTTTGCTTTCTCTTTATGTCCTTGCGGTGTGGCCTAAAGTAGAAGTGTATTTTTTCTCCCCTTGGATTTGAGCCTTCATAAGTGTTCCAGAACAAAATTAAACCAAATAGAGAATTAGATTCCCCTCCCTTTTCTTGGAAATATCTTGCCACTGGGCCAGGCTCCCTGGGAATTAAGTAACTCTTCAAAAGATCAGAAATAGATTTCGCAGTAGAGTTTCTAGATGTCAGTAAATGGATTTATGGAAAATGGGTTGGATTTGGTAATTTTTAAACTGTGATTGGATGAATGTGCAATATATCTCTGTAAATAGCCCCTTTTCACTTTCTCCTTCTCTACATCCAATTGGAACTCTTCTTCTTTAATATCCTGCTTCCATTGTCCTTCCTTCCTTTATTTAAATGCTTTACCTAAATATCTCCTCCAGCCTGAGGTTAGAGTATTGGAAAGGGAGAATGTCAGATAACTAATATTTATGGTGCTAAATTCTTGATCTATGTGGTAGCATTTATATTTCTGATTTCCATGGCAGATATCCAAGCATGATCTAAATAGGAGGGCATTCATTGCTAGATATATACATTCTTTAAGCTTCAATTTTTTCATCTGTCAAATGGAAGAAAGCTTCCATATCTTTTTTCCCAACCAAATGAAAATATCTTCAAAGGGTCTGCCAAGGTACCTCACAACACCACTATGACTAGTCCACCCTCAAAGGAATTAAAGCTTTGTTAAAATGTCTGTGCTCTCTGGGAGCTCATCCCACTGTCAAATCAGCTTTTATTATTACTCAAATGTATTTGTGAGATTAGGAGGTCCAGAGAGTATGGAACACAGGGAGGGTGGGTCTTGATGGAGTCTGATGGAGCCAGCAGAAGGTCTGCATAGACCCTGCTGGGAAAAAACATGGGAGGGAAGCATGCTCCTGGGGCACTGAGGGACAGTTTGAAGGCTGTCTGGGGAAGGAATGAAAAAGAAGTGGACACCTTTTCTCTCACCTCTAGACCATTCATTTGGCCTACACTTTCTCAGCTGAACACCTCCACATCTGTGCATCAGAACAAGATGGTGTCATAAACTGAGCAATTCTTATCATCCATACCCCCAGTCTTCCTTTCTATCAAATGGACAGAATTGCTGTGAGACATTCAGCAAGATAAATTAAGGTAATGTTTGTGCAAGGGCCTGACTTCTCCTCCAAGGGGCTGCTTCTGTCTGAGCTCAGTCAATCTTCGGTTGGTCCTCTCCTGATAGGCCAGAGAGACAGGTCTTTACAGCTGGGATCAGGTGTGAGGGTAGGACAGGTGACCCGCCAGTCCTTAATCATCTGCTGACTTGTAAGGGGTGGGGTAAGTACAGTCATCCCTCAGCATTCACAGGGGATTGGTCTCCCATCAGATACCAAAATCCAAGAATTCTCAAGTCCCTTCTATAAAATGGTGTAGTATGTGCATATAACCTATACACATCCTTCTGTATACCTTAGATCATCTCTAGATTATTTATCATCTCTCAGTGTAAATGCTATGCTAATAGTTGTTATACTATATAGCTTTTTATTTGCACTGTTTTTTATTGTTGTATTGTTATTTAGTGCTTTGTGTTTCAAATATCATCATCTGTGATTGGTGGGTGTGGAACCCGGCGAAGTGGAAGGCCTGCTCTACCACAGCAGCGGCAATGCTTAGTGCTTATTTTGTGCCAAGAATTTTACAGATGTTATATGATGTAATATTTTCAACAACCCCAGAAGTGGGAAATCCTTCCATTTCCATTTTATAACTGAGGAAATAGAGGCATGGTGGGAGGGTGAAATAATTTCCCCAAAGCCCCAGTGAGTGGGATAGTTAGGATGGAGTAGTGGCAACAGAGACCATATGGTCCGCAAAGCCTAAAATATTTACCATCTGGCCCTTGACAGAAAAAGCGTCCTGGCGGCTGCTACGGCAGAACAAGTTACTACCAAGGCAGGAGGCGGAGGGGGCCAGGGGACGAATACCCTGGCCATTCCGCCCTCACGCTCTGGGTCCTCTGCTTCTGTTACTGCCTCCCACTGGCTGACCCAGGAACCCAGAGAATCTGCTCTCCGGGCTGTGCCCTCAACCCCTCAGTATGTTGCTTCCTTGTTTAAGGCTTTTTGATGAGATGGGAGTTTCTGGAAGACTTGGGGTTTCAGGCTTCATAGGTTTTTTTTTGTTTGTTTGTTTTGAGACGAAGTCTTGCTCTGTCGCCCAGGCTGGCATGCGGTAGGGTGATCTCGGCTTGCAGCAACCTCCACTGCCTGGGTTCAAGCAATTCTTCTGCCTCAGTCTCCTGAGTAGCTGGGACTACAGGCACCCACCAACATGCTCAACTAATTTTTGTATTTTTAGGAGAGATGGGGTTTTGGCAAGTTGACCAGGCTGGTCTCAAACTCCTGACCTCAGATGATCCATCCACCTCGGCCTCCCAAAGTGCTGGGATTACAGGCATAAGCCACGGTGCCTGGCCTTCATAGTGTTTAAAAGTCAGGGCAGCTAAGAGATAAAGATTCAAATCCTGACTAGTATTTCTAGTCCTGAGTTTCCCTGACTTGAGAGTAGGACTGATGTGAGGTTTGAGGGAAAGGGTTTGGTAAGGCCCAAGGAGAGCCCTTGGAGAACAGAAAGGCCTTTTCCAAACTTGCTGGCCCTTCTGCCTAGGAGGGGCTTCCTCAGGGGGCCTCCCTGACCCTCTCTCTCCCCTAACCTGGCTTTGCTTTTCTTCATATCACTCACCCCTACTTCATGCTACATAATGTGTTGTATGTACACATATCTGTGTAGAGCAGACATGTACTTTGTAGACATATGCACACAGGTGTACGGTATGCGCATGTGTATACATACATGCTGTAGGTGTTAGTTTCTTGCCTCCCTCCCTCACTATTGTCTTATTCATCACCCTATCCCCAGTGCCTAAAACACCCAACCGCTCAAATCAGGCACTCGATAACTGCTGGTTGAATGAATGATTGAAACAATGTCTGTTATTTTTAGCAATTTCTTTTGCGTCCTTTTGACTGTCCAGCCAGGACAGCACTTTCCCCTCCAGATTGTTCTGGATGAATGAAGGCATTTTTGATACTGATTTATAAGCATATCTGGGATTGAGATCCCTAAATCAGGCAGGGGCCCACAGTCTCATCTAAATAAATGGGTGCTCCCCATCCCTGTGCTCTGCAGCTCTGCCGTTGCCCTGAGTTTGCCTTCCCTTCCCATAAGCTTGCCCTCCTCATTTCCTACCCAGTGGCCTCAGGTGGCAGGTGAATGGGGCAGACATCTGTGCTGCTGGCCAGCACCAAAGGCAGGGGAAATGTGTGCAATTTCCTGAGTAGCACAGGAGGAGAGCGAAGGAAGAGGAAGGAGGAGTGCTGATGCCGGCTGGCAGCCTGCTGGCTTCATTTCCTGGGGACTCCAGCAGCCGGCAGAGGAGTGAAATGAGATTGAGCAAGGTTCCCAGGCCCTCTGACTGTGAGTGCTGTGGGTGAGAACTGAGGACGGGCTCCGAGGTTAGGTGGGTCACAGAATCATCTCTCTATCTTTTGATGAAACTTGCTTTAGCTTTTGTGGTTCTCACGGCTTTACCAAAGAACGCGTTTGCATCTAAAATCCCTGAGAGCCTACTTCAGCCCTTGAAGCTCAGCTTCCTTTTTCTAGCTAGTGTGGGGCTGCCAGGCTAAACCAGCTGTAGCTACTCTCAAAATTCCCCACTCTTCCCTTGGGGGTGCCGAGAAAATGTCTTTCCTTTATTTGTTTATAATTACTCTGATTTTCTGCACAGGTCCTGGCTGCTGGATAAAATACTTTTAGTCCAATCCTGTAATCCTAATTTGATGCAGGTTTTTAGAAGTCATGGTTAGCCTCTTTAAGTGAAACAAAAAAACCTCCCAGTCCCTCATATTTTCCTTCCTGCCTCTCCAAGAGATGGTGCCCCCGGGTGTGTGGAGAAGGACTGTGGCCCACCTGTGTGATTGCAGAGGGAGGCAGTGGCCTTTGGATCCTTGCTGGCCACAGCTACAGAGTCGCTGGTCTGGGCTGCTGCTTGCCCTGGGCCTGCTGAGGTGGAGTGGTCCAAGCTGACCCCCAGGTGTGGGGGCACTGAAGCCTGTAACTTGTGTCCCAGGTGGTCTGGTCCCTCTTTTGGCTTGGTCAGGTCCTGGGCACGCTCCCTGCCCAGGCGCCCTCTTAGTTCTCACCTGTGAGCACCTGTTGTCCTCTCCATCTTAGCCCCTCTCTGGCTGGGGCACGCTTCAGAGACAAGAGGCCACCCATATCAGTTTTGCCTTCTAAATTGGTCCTTTTCTTTCATTATTGTTATTATTTTATTTTGAGACAGACAAGTTCTCACTGTTTTTCGGGCTGGAGTATAGTGGCGCGATCTTGGCTCACTGCAACCTCTGTCTCCTGGGTTCAAGAAATTCGCGTGTTGCAACCTCCTGAGTAGCTGAGATTACAGGCATGGCCACCACCCCAGATAATTTTTTTTGTAATTTTAGTAGAGACAGGGTTTTGCCATGTTGGCCAGGCTGATCTTGAACTCCTGGCCTCAAGTGATCTGCCTTCCTAGGCCTCCCAAAATGCTGGGATTATAGGTGTGAGCCACTATGCTCAGCCTCATTATGATTCTTTTTTCTTTTTTTTGAGACGAGTCCCTCTTGTCACCCAGGCTGAAGTGCAGTGGCATGATCTTGGCTCACTGCAGCCTCTGCCTCCTGGGTTCAAGCGATTGTCCTGCCTCAGCCTCCTGAGTAGCTGGGATTACAGGCATGTGCCATCATGCCCAGCTAATTTTTGTATTTTTAATAGAGACAGGGTTTTACCATGTTGGTCAGGCAGGTCTCGAACTCCTGACCTTGTGATCTGCCCACTTTGGCCTCCCAAAGTGCTGGGACTACAGGCGTGAGCCACCATACCTGGCCCTCATTATGATCCTTTTATGGGCAATTTCGAGCTTAGAATTTCAGACATAAAATATCAGTAAGTGTCCAAACCAGAAAGAGAGTATACACTCAAAAGGCATTTACCCAAGGAGGACTGAATGAAGGGGCCAAAGAAGGCATCATCAGGGTTAATGGAACCAAGAGGGAAAGTGTGACACCCAGGGATGAGCAACAGTGGGAAGCTGTTACCACCTCTGCTGAAGGGGCAGAGACCATGGAGAAATGAACACATGGAAAAGGGGCTAACCAACAGAAGCAGGGGCCGGGGAACTATGGCCCGGGGTCTGCCACCTGTTTTTACAGATAAAGTTTTATTGGAAGACAGCCGTGTCCATTCATTTATATATTATCTATAGCTCCTTTGTGCTATAACGGCAAACCTGAGCACTGGTAACAGACTGTATTACCCACAAAGCCTAAAATATTTGCTGTCTTAAGCTTTGCCAGACAAAGTTTGCTGATAACTGCTGTTATGGGCAGTGTACCCCCCAAAATCCATATATTGAAGTCCTAACCCCCAGTACTACGGAATGTGACTATAATTGGAGAGTGGGTCTTTAAAGAGGTAATTAAATTAAAATGAGCCCTAATCGAATATTACTGGTGTCCAGTTTTGTGGTTTTTGAGACAAGGTCTCACTCTGTTGCCCAGGCTGGAGTGCAGTGGTGCGATCTCAGCTCACTGCAGCCATGACCTCCCAGGCTTAAGCAATCCTCCCACCTCAGCCTCCTGGGTAGCTGGGACTACAGGTGTGCACCACCACGCCTGGCTAATTTTGTTTACTTTTTGTAGAGATGAGGTTTCGCCACGTTGCCCAGGGGTGTCTCAAATTCCTGGGCTCAAGCAATCCACCTGCCTCGGCCTCTCAAAGTGCCAGGGTTATAGGCATGAGCCACCATGCCTGGCCACTAGTGTATTAATAAGAAGAGATTATGGCCCAGGCATGCACAAAGGGAGGACCACGTGAAGATGCAGGGAGAAGATGGCCATGTGCAAACCAATGAGAGAAGCCTTAGAAGATACCCACCCTCCTCACACCTGTATTTGGATTGCTAGTCTCCAGAATTGTGAGAAATAAATCTATGTTGTTGAAGCCACACTGTGCTACTTTGTTATGGCAGCTCCAGCAAACTACTATAGCTGCTATAGTGGGAAAAAGCCACTGTCAGACCTCAGGAAGGCAGAGAGGGCACATGGGGGATGAGTTCCCTGACTGTTCCTTCTCCCACTCCTGGTCTAATTCTGGTGACCACCATTGGCTCAACCCACCAGAAACCAGCCAACAAAGTTGTCTGGATGTTTCCATCAATAAAGGTGGCTTCCCAGGCCTCAGAGAAAGACACAGAAGGGCAAAGAATGGACCTGGGGGTAAAAGTGGAAGAACCAGGGCATACACGGGAAAGTAGGGAGAAGGGTACCCATCACCCAATTCCAACAATTACCAATATTTTTCCATTCTTGTTTCATCTTTCTCTGATTTTTTTCTGGAGTATTTTAAGGCAAATCCCAGAAACCATATTGTTTCACCCAAAAATAGTTTAGTATGCATCTATAATAAACAAGAACTGTTAGGCAATAATGCCTTTATCATACCCAATAAAATTAACAGAAATTCCTTAAAAACGTGTCATACTATTCTCTAATGTCCCCGTTACCTCAAAAATATCTTTTAACAGTTGGTCTCTTATAATCAGGAGCTAAACAAAGTTCGTCCATCACATTTATGTGTTGACAAAACGGAGTCATTTGTCCCCCTGTGAGATTTCTCACATTCTGGATTTGGCTGTCGGCATCACTGAGTTGTCGTTGAACTTGTTCCTCTGTTTCCCGAATTTCCTGCAAACTGATAGTTAGATTTTGACTTGATTACATTCATGGGTGGTTTCTTCTCTTGCAACACTTTGCAGAAAGACTAGCTGCTTCTCCCACTTTCTGTAATGTTGAGAATGATCTTTGGGTTCAGAGATGTTAGCTTCCTCTTGCCATTATCAAGTTCTCTATTAACCTTTTATCTAATGATGTGAGTGTTTATTGATGATCATTGCCTGGTCCATTATTTCATTCAGGTTTGCAAAATGCTGATCTTCCAAATCTATCATTCCTTCTGCATTTATTAGTTTGAATTTTTCTACAAAGAAGAATTTTCCCTTTTGACTATTTGTAACTCTGAAATAGTTATTACAGAAAAGACATAATACATACCCATGTCTTTTTCTATATCATCTTTCAGAATACCAAGTTGGTGAACTAATATTCAATGATTTTTTTCTTGATATTATTAAGAACTCATAATTTAAAAATATATTTGAGGTATTTAAATCTATTGCAGTCAGTTTCTTTTGATGTCAAATTGTGCCATCTTTGGCCAGTGGGAGCCCTTCAAATTGGCTCCTGTGTCCTTTTGACTTGACACCATTAATATTTCATCATTTCCTTGCTATCAGGGGCAATAAGATGGCTCAAACTCATTCTGTGCAGGTCTCTCTCCAGAACTGCCATCAGCCCTGTGTCTTGGTCCTCCCTCACTAGAAAACAGGCTGAGGCAAAAGTGTAAATGCTAACAGTTTACTGGGAAGAGTGCAATCCCAGGAAAGCAGGGAGGTTTAAAAGAAATGGGAAGTGAGGCAGAGGGGAAGATGAAGTACAAAGGGAGGTGTTCCCAGGTGGCCACAGCTTCTCAATAAGCAGCCAATTGCTGGGATGCTCACAGCCTCTTGACGTAGGAGGCATGGAAAGACTGCATCTCAGCAGTCTGCCACACGGCATCCCATGTTCTGTGATCTCCTCTCCATCCCTGAGTTGTATTTCTGTGCTCCCATCATGGCTGCAGGGGAAGCCAGCATCTCTACATGGCCTGTGCAGACAGCGTGTTGTCAAGGTGGTTTCTCTTGGCACTCACTGTTGTGCATGGGGACTCCTCAGTGTGTGCTGGTGGCAGTGGCTCTGGGCGCAGCTTTACAACCAAACAACAGTGTGAGTGACGGTTAGGGCTGCATTGACCAGGAGGCAAGGCCAATGGACAAGGCCCATTGGTACAGGGTGACCAAGTGGACCTTGGAGAGTGCGTGACTGGGTACATCCATCCCTTCTGACTTGTGTTTTTAGACGTGCTCACATCCTTTTGCGGTATTGAGATCTCATGTGGGAAAAATCACCCATACTTCTTTCCTTAGAGGGGAGGTACAAATCTAGTTCTTCCAGGTGATGGCCAGTTGCAGTTTCCTCAAGAGATCTAAAACTGTTTAGCAAACAAAGCCACAGTCCTCACTGCTGCTGCTGGTCCAGTGGCCAAAATCTTTATTTATCATCTCCCTCCTACACTGCTCATTTTGTTCTGCAACTTCAGTTTAGTGGAATCCTTACTACATACCCAAGTGAAAATGTTCCCACCTAAGTACCAAGACCTTTAATCCAACAGAATCTAGGGTAGCAGGAAGAAGAAGCTGAAATTCTGCATGTCTTCACTGGGAGTGTTAGTGAGAAGTCAATTGTACTTTCAGCACTTGCATCAGTTCCGGTTCAATGTGGGTGCCATATTCAGTGTGGTGACCCTACATTTGTCCCAAGCTGGCCCTTCGGCTGAGACTCTATCAGCCCATCACACTTTTTTTTTTTTTTTTTTAAATAAAGCTAGCTATCTCTGGGTGATGAGGTACATGGCAGACTATTATATCCTGTGGTTTTGAGCCCAATGTGTCATACCTGGCTGGTAATAGAATGTGCTCTTTGGTCTGTGACGATGTAATGCAGGATATCATGTCAACAGATGAGTTATCTGTCCACCCTCAGATGGTGGTGCAGGTAGAAGCACTGTAGGAAAAAACAGGTATGACATGTTGGGCTCAAAGCCACAAGATAAAGTAGTCTTCCACGTACCTCATCACCCAGAGACCACTTGCGAGAGAAAAGATGGCAGAATGACCTGGGGAAGTCTCAGCTAAAAGGCCAGCTCAGGGACACCTTGCAGGGTTGGGACACTGGAGGTGGTACATGGACTGTTGTCTTTTTCCTTCCAGACCCCTGACCAGCAAGCAGAGCCAAGGAGTCCACAGGTCCACACAGCAAGCAGCCTACTGCTGGCAGCTCTGCCCACAGGGCGGATTTCCCTCCACCGCTGTTTCTATGTGGGGCTGTCATATGGCACAGTCCATTTCCGGCTAGGATCAACTTTGTATTAATGCTAGTAGATCTTGAATATAGCCAAGCCCTGTTGAGTGGCTCAGAGGGATATCAGTGTCAGGTGGGGCTCAGAGGGTAAAAAGGGCTCTCCAGAATGTCCAAGCAGCAGTACAAGTTTCCCTGCCACTTAGGAGGTATGACCCAGCAGATCCAATAGTACTAGAGGTATCCATGCAGGTGATAATGCTGCAGGAGTTTTAGTAAACTTCAGCAGGAGAGATGCAGCAGAGACCCCTGGGCTTCTTCAGCAAGGCCATGCATTGAGTCCGGTGTGTTCTCAAGCCTTGCCAGAGATGACATGCCTGACCATGGGACACCAAATGACTACATGGCACCACAGATGTTCATTGTGATTGGAGTATTATGAATCCAATGAGTCATACAGTTGGGTGGATATAGCAGTAATCCACTGTACCATAAAAATGACACAGTCAGGATGTGGTCTGACCAAATACAGAAAGTACAAGCAAATGACACGAACAGGTGGCCCGGACTCCCGTGGCACCTACCTCTGTTGCACCAATGCATCTCTCCACAGGAGGACAATGGAGAAGGTTTGTTGCTTTCCTTGCCATATAAAGGAGAGCTGCTTTCAACCTCCCTGTTATTAGGGATAAGTGTAATGCCGGTTGCCTTGCTGGGAGCTCGGACGCACCCCCCCACACACACTTTTTTTTCCTTTTACAAGCCCCGAGCAAGCTCAGACAAGCTCGGGCATGTTCTCTTCTCCCTTGCTCGCACAGCCTGGTCTTCCTTTAAAGAGCCCAGTATGCAAACAAGGTGCTGCAACCATAGCTTCTTAATAACCAATAGCAGCTGAGTCTTAACAACCAATAGCAGCTGAGTCTTAACAACCAATAGCAGCTGAGTCTTAACAACCAATAGCAGGCAAGTAATTCCAACCAATAACAAGCCAAGTCCTAGGTCAAGGCTTGTAATTTACCCAGTAGCAGTCTTGCTCTCCCTCAACCAATCGAGCTGTTTCACTCCCTATAAAACGCCCTGTCTAAGAGGAGTCCGTGTGACTTCTCCAGCCCCTCCTGTCCAGACCGCAGAACCTCACCCGGGAGCCTGAATAAATTACCTTGCATTGGATTATTTTGGTGCTGGCCTCAGTTTCTTCGTTTTTTCCTCGGAAACAAACCTTACACTATTGTCTCCAGATTTTTTTAATGATCGCCATTCTAACTGGTATGAGATGATATCTCAATGTGGTTTTGATTTGCATTTCTCTAATGACCAGTGAT
>CAUYQU010044290.1:0-76041 GCA_963574635.1 Cheracebus regulus
TCTCTTTTTCTAAAATCTCTTCCTCTTTCTCTTTCATTTTTTCTTTCTTTTGCTGTTTCTTTCTTTCTCCTTTTCTCTCTTTTTCTAAAATCTCTTCCTCTTCCTTTCTCTCTTTCATTCTTTAAAAAAAAAAAAAAAAGATGTTGGGGAATAAGTTTGAGTTCCTGAATTTTGGGGGAAGCCCTTGGGTCCCAGAAACCAGATCTTTATTTCATACTTACTTGGATGAGGGCATGCATTCCTTTAGTAAGTTACTTCTTGGAGCTCCTTCCCTGCTCAGACTTTCAAGACAATTTAGTCTGAGCTAACCTTGGTTTCTTGTTACCAAAGAGAAATGAGGCTCCTGCAAAGTCCTTGCAGAAAGGGTCTGACATCAAATAGCAACTATCCTACTGCATCCGAGGAGCTGAGTATAAATAAATCAAAACCATACCAGCTCCCTTTCCCTATAAGCGCACACATGTAATTTCATTACAGCTGGAATGAAGTGCTGCAGGCTAAATGTGTTTCGGGCTTGGCTGAACCCAGCATGCTATTGGAAGACCTGGGTCTGTTGGCCAACTGAAGAAGAGGACCTTCTTTTCCTTTTCCCCTCCTTCTATATCTAATGTTTGTGTTATCCCCAAATTCATATGTTGCAGCCTAATCTCCAGTGTGATGGTATTAAGGGTTGGGGCCCTAGGAAGGTGATGAGGTCATGAGGATGGGGCACTTATGAATGGGATTAGTGCCCTTAGAAAATAGGCCTGCTGGGCGAGGTGGCTCATATCTGTAATCCCAGCACTTTGGGAGGTTGAGGCAGGTGGATCAACTCAGATCAGGAGTTAGAGACCAGCCTGGCCAACATGGTGAAACCCCATCTCTACTAAAAAGACAAAATTAGACAGGTGTGGTGGCACATGCCTGTAATCACAGCTACTCAGGAGGCTGAGGCAGAAAAATCGCTTGAACCTGGGAGGCAGAGAGAGGTTGCAGTGAACTGAGATCACGCCTTTGCACCCCAGCCTGGACGACAAGAGCTCAACGCCATTCAAAAAAAAAAAGAAAAGAAAAGAAAAGAGGCCTAAGAGTCCAGGCACCATGGCTCACATCTGTAATCCTAGCGCTTTGAGAGGCTGAGGCTGGAGGATCACTTGAGGCCAGGAGTTTGAGACCAGCCTGGCTGATATGGTGAAACCTTGTCTCTACTAAAATATAAAAATTAGCTGGGTGTGGTGGCACATGTCTGTAGTCCCAGCTACTTTGGAGGCTGAGGCATGAGAATCATTCGAGGCCAGGAGGTGGAGGCTGCAGTGAGCCAAGATCGCACCACTACACTCCAGCCTGGGTGAGAGAGCCGGACCCTATATCAAAAAAAAAAAAAAAGAAAGAAAGAAAGAAAGAAAGAAAGACAGAAAGAAAGAAAAAGAAAAAGAAAAATTCAGAGGAGCACAGATGTAATTTTATTTTATTTTTTACTTTAAAAAATTATTGCAAAATATACATAATATAAAATTTACAATTTTTAGCATTTTTAATTAGTTTTTTATGAGACAGAGTCTCACTCTGTCACCCAGGCTGGAGTGCAGTGGCGTGATCTTGGCTCACTGCAACCTCCACCTTCTGGGCTCAAGTGATCTCCTGCCTCAGCCTCCTGAGGATTACAGGTCCAAACCACCATGCCTTGCTAATTTTTGTATTTTTAGTAGAGACAAGGTTTTGCTGTGTTGGCCAGGCAGGTCTCGAACTCATGGCCTCAAGTGATCCACATGCATTGGCCTCCCAAAGTGTTGGGATTACAGGTATGAGCCACCGCATATGACCCATTTTTAGCATTAAAATTTTTTTTTTTTTAAATAGAGATGGAGTCTCGCTATGTTGCCCAGGCTGGAGTGCAGTGGCTATTTATAGGCACGATCCCACTACTGATCAGCACAAGAGTTGTGACCTGCCCTGTTTCCAGCCTGGGCCTGTTCACCCCTCCTTAGGCACCTGGTGGTCCCCTGCTCCCGTGAGGTCACCATACTGATGCTGAACTTAGTGTGGACACCCGAGCGGCATTGCACACTACAGCCCAGAACTCCTAGGCTCAAGCGATCCTCCAGCCTCAGCCTCCTGAGTAGCTGGTACTACAGGCACTTGCCACTGCGTCTGGCCCATTTTTAAGTGGACAGTTGAGTGGCATTAAGTGGCATCATATAGATGTGCAGCTCTCACAACCACCCATCTCCAGAACTTTTTCATCTTGCAAAACTAAACCTCTATACCGACTAAACACTCACTCCCCTTTCCGCATCCCCTAATTCCCCGGTAACCACCGTTCTACTCTCTGTTTCTATGAATTTGATTACTCTAACTATGTGTGTAAGTGAATCATATAATATTTGTTCTTTTGTATCTGGTTTGTTTTACTTAACATAATGGTCTCATGTTTCACCCATGTTACAGCATGTGTCAGAATTTCCTTTTCTTATTTTTATTTTTATTTTTTGTAGAGAAAGGAACTTACTATGTTGCCTAGGCTGGTTTTAAACCCCAGGAGTCAAATGATCCTCTGGCCTCACCTCCCACAGCGCTAGGATTACAAGCATGAGCCACCACACCTGGCCGAAATTGGCTTTTTAGGACTGAATATTATTCTGTTGTATGGAAATACCATATTTTGTTTATCCGTTCCATTCTTGGGAGAAATTTCTGGTTTCTGGGAGAAAGAATGGATTGAGTCACCTACGATCAAAGATCTACTCCTATCCTGAATCTCTATGAGCAGGTGGAGTGCAATTACATAATATCAACTAAGTCACAGAAGCACACCACTTCCACAGGGTTGTCAGTGATGAGGGTTGGACAGATTAGGACTCCTAAGAAATGTACATAACTTGCAATAGAAGTAACAATAGAACTATTTAGAAGACATAGAACACAAAAAGAGAAGAGAGTAACTTTTTCTTGAGGATTAAGAGTAAAGAAGAATAATTTTTGCAAGGTATATGTCTTAACCAGGGTAAGTTAAATTATGACGTGGTAATGAACAGTCCTTCAAATCTTAGCAGCTTAACACCACAAGAGTTAACTGTTGCTAATCCTACATGTCTGTCACAGGTCAGTGGGGACTCTGCTCCACATAGTTACTCGGGGACTCAGCTTGATGGAAGTGCCACCATTTTGTAGACTGGCCATATGGAATATTTGACTTTCTTGGTCATCACGGCCAAGGAGAAGGTAGGGATGAGAGAATCTCATGTGGGCTTTTCATTGCCTCAACCTAGAAATGACACATAACTTTTACCCACAGTTCACTGGCTAATACTTGTCATATGGCCTCAATCAACTGTAAGGGATATACAGGAGCAAATGGAGTATTTGGGGACCACTCGTGTTTGTCGCAGTAGGTTAGCAGTGAGATCGTCTTTGGTCAAGGCAGTGGTTCTCAGCTGGGGCATGATTTTGTCCCCCGGACAACATTTGGCAATGTCTGAAGACATTTTGATTGTCACAATAGGGCTATTGACGACATCTAGCATGTAGAGGCGGGGGGTGCTGTTAAACATCCCACAATGCATAGGACACCCTCTCTCAAACAATGACCCAGCTCAGAGTGTTCAGTAATGTCAAAGTTGAGAAACCTTGAGTCAAAGGAACATCTTGAACAAAGGGGCAATTGTGAAAGACAGGATCCTTGGGGAGAAGCAATATAGCACAGTAGTTAGAAATTTGGATTCTGCAATCTGTCAGTTCTGGGTTCAAATCTAGCATCTTCTAATTTACTAGCTGCATGACCTCTGACAAGTGACTTAACCTCTCTGACTCAGTTACTGAGAAGAATAGTAGAATCCACTCATCATATAGCCAGACGCTAGGAGTTCTCAGTAGTGGTGGCAACTATTCTTTCGGGGGCAAAAACTGCAATTTTGCACCAACCTAATATTAGGCTCATTTGCATTTGTAGTTTGGAGAGCCTGAAGCATAGTCAATGGGCAGTTGCAGTAAGTGTGATTGGAAACGGTGGCAAATGTCAGAGTTTGGACCAGGGATGGGGGCAGTTCTTGAATACTATGAGCTAACTTAAAAAAAAAAAATTGGCCTGGGTATAGTGGCTCATGCCCATAATTCCAGCACTTTGGGAGACCAAGTCGGATGGATCACCTGAGGTCAAAAGTTCGAAACCAGCCTGGCCAACATAGTGAAACCCCATTTCTACTAAAAATATAAAAATTAGCCAGGCGTGGTGATGGGCACCAGTAATCCCAGCTACTCAGGAGGCTGAGGCAAGAGAATTGCTTGAACTTGGGAGGTGAAAGTTACAGTGAGCCAAGATCGCACCACTACACTCCAGCCTAGGCAACAGAGTGAGACTCTGTGTCAAAAAAATAAAAAGAAGTGAAATGTATATAACATGCAATTAACCATTCTAAAGTGTGCAGTTCAGTGGCATAGAGTGCATTCACAATGTTGTGCAACCACCACCTCTCTCTAGTTTCAAGATGTTTTTTATATATTTTCATTTCTTTTTTTTTTTTTTTTTTTTATTTGAGACAGGGTTTCTCCATGTTGGTCAGGCTGGTCTTGAACTCCTGACCTCAAGTGATCCACCCGCCTCGGCCTCCCAAAGTGCTTGGATTACAGGCATGAGCCACCGCACCCAGCCTTTTATTTTCATTTCTTTTGGGTATTTACCTCGGAGTGGACTTGCTGGGTCACAGGATAGATTGATGTTGGACTTTTTGAGGAGCTGCCAAACTACATTCCACAGTTTTTGAGCACTTGGTCTGTGACAGGCATTGGGCTAAGTGCTTTATATATATCAAGTCGAGTCACTCTGTCCTTGAGGACAGAGGTCGGTTACCATTCGTTGTGGTTTCAATGTTGTCTTCTCCAAATCCATGTGTTGGAAACTTAATCCTCTATGCCACAGCTTTGGGAGGTGGGGCCGAATGGGAGGTATTTAGGTCAGGAGGGCTCTGCTTCCATGAATGAATTAATGCTGCTATCAAAACGACTTGCAACTGGGTTTACTCTCTTCTACTCTTTGGCCATGTGAGCAGTAGTGTTCCTCCCACTGGAAGTGTGGGACACAGGAGTGCTCCCCAAATACTCTGTTTGCTCCCTGACATCCTTACACAGCTGATTGAGGCCACATAACAAGTTCTAGCATAGAATGAGATATTCAAGGCAACATCTTCGAAGCAGGGACTGGGCTCTCATCAGACATCAAAACCTGCCACCACCTTGATCTTGGACTTCCCAGCCTCCAGAACTACGAGAAATAAATTTCTGTTCTTTATAAATTGTCCAGTCTATGATATTCTGTTATAGCAGCACAAAACAGACTAAGACATTATTATTCTCCTCATATCCTAGTTAAAGAGGCTGAGCCATAGAGAAGTTTAGTGACTTGCCCAAGGCCACAGAGCTAGTAAGAGATGAAGCCAGGAAAATGAGACTCAAGATTTTTTTTCTTCCTTCCTTCCCTCGCTCCTTCCCTCCTTCCTTTCTCTCCCTTCCTTCCTTTCTTTTTTCTTTCCTTCTTTCTTTTTCTTTCTTTTCTTTCTTTCTTTCTTCTTTCTTTCTTTCTTTCTTTCTTCTCTTTCTTCTTTCCTTCCTTTTTTCCTTCCTTCCCTCCTTCCTTCCTTCCTTCCTTCCTTTCTTTCTT
Organism: Cheracebus regulus; assembly: GCA_963574635.1. Lineage (NCBI taxonomy): Eukaryota > Metazoa > Chordata > Mammalia > Primates > Pitheciidae > Cheracebus > Cheracebus regulus. The sequence goes on from CAUYQU010044290.1 coordinate 5,633, forward strand.
TCCTTCTTTCCTTCTTTCTTTCTTTCTTTCTTCTCAGTGTCTCACTCTGTTGCTTAGGCTGGAGTACAGTGGTGCAATCATGGCTCACTGCAACCTTCACCTCCCAGGCTCAAGTGATCCTTTCACCTCAGCTTCCTAAATAGCTGGAAGTTCAAGCATATGCCACTATGCCCAGCTAATTTGTAGAGGTGGGTCTCACTCTGCTGCTCAGGCTGGTCTCCAACTCTTGGGCTCAAATGGTCTTCCTGCCTAGGCTTCCCAAAGTGCTGAGATTATAGGCATGAGCCAGGAAGCCCATCAGAGGATGGTTTTAAGCAGAGAAGCAAAATAGTCAGATTTTATTTCTTCTTTCTCATTCTCATTTCTCCCCCAGCATTTTCAAACACCAACACTGGGATGGGGGATAGTGGGATTAGGTTGGCAGAAAGTTGGAAGGAGAAAAAGAGGAATCATGGCCACATGCAGTGGCTCACACCCGTAATCCCAGGACTTTGGGAGGCTGAGGCAAGCAGATTGCTTGAGCTCAGGAGTTCAAAACCAGCCTGGGCAATATGGCAAAACCCTGTCCTTACCAAAAATACAAAAGAATTAGCTGGGCATGGTGACATGTACCTGTGGTCCCAGCTACTTGGGAGACAGGCACGAGAATCACTTGAACCTGGGAGGCAAAAGTTTCAGTGAGCTGAGATAGTGCCACTGCACTCCATCCGGGGTGACAGAGTAAGACTCAGTCTCAAAAAAAAAACAAAAAAACATGTGACCACTCTTGGAAGGTTTCATTTCTCCTCCTGTACTTAGAAATGGACGCATGGGTGGGATGTGGCCCTGATCCACGTATGCACAAATGTGGCAAGAACCTGCTTTCTCGCTAAATCACTTGGCCTGTTTGACAAGCCTGGGAAAGAACTTGGGCCCAGGACAGAACACGCTGGTCCAGGCAGGCTTACTCAGGCTGGGGGTGATGTCACCAACACCCCATTTTCTTCCGCCTGTTTATAATTTCCCCACTAGGAGCCCCTGGGGTGTTGGGACATTCTTCAGCTGTGTGGATTCTAGCGTGCGGAGTCCAGGATTTCTTCTATTTTCCCTGGGTCTGGAGGGTGCAAAAAAGCGAGGCTGAGAAAGTTGGTTCATCCAGCTCAAGTTTGAGAAGACGAAGCCATCTGACAGGGCCTCTGCCCTTGGGGTCCCAATGATGAAAGAAATCTAGACAATCCTCAATGACATCAATCATTGTTTACTCAAGGACAGGAGCGGTGGCTCACACTTGTAATTCCAGCACTTTGGGAGGCTGAGGCAGATGGATCACTTGAGGTCAAGAGTTTGAGACCAGCCTGGCCAACACAGTGAAACCCTGTCTCTACTAAACATACAAAAATTAGCTGGGCATGATGGTGCATGCCGGTAATCCCAGCTACTTGGGTGGTTGAGGCAGGAGAATCGCTTGAACCAGGGAGGCGGAGGTTGCAGTGAGCTGAAATCAGGCCACTGCACTCCAACCTGGGCGACACATTTATAGGTCTCAGATAAATAAATAAATAAATAAATAAATGTTTATTCAAAAGCCTTTATTGAACACCTACTGGGGCCTGCATTGTTCAAGGGATTCAGCAGTGCACAAGAGACATTCTCGTCTTTTGTGGGAGAATTACAGGTAACAGACAAAGAACTTCAGGGTATATCAGATGGTGGCAAATGCTCTGGGGAAAAAAGCAGGGAAGGACAATAGAAAGTGAAAGGAGATGCCGGTTTAAATCCAATACAGAAATCCTCTGGGGGCAGAATGATGGTCCCAGATAGATGTTCAGGTCCTAATCCCTGGAACCTGTGAGTATGCCTGGCACGGTAAAAGGGACTTTTCAGAGGCGATTGCATGAAGGCTCTTGAGTTGAAAGGATTGTTCTGGATTATCCAGATGGGCCCTCGGTCATCACAGGGGTCCTGATTAGAAGGAGGTGGGCGATTCAGCGACGATGTGATGTTGGAAGGTGTGGACATGGGGCCATGAGCCAAGGAATGTGGCTGCCTTGAGAAACCGGAAAAGGCAAGGAAATACATTGTCTCCCAGAGCCTGCAGAAGAGACACAGCCTGGCCAGCCCATTAAACTGTCCACCTCCAGAACTGGAAGATCACAAGTGTGTGTTTAAGCCATTGCATTTGTATGATTTGTTACAGCAGCCACAGAAAAGGAATACAGACCCAGATGAGGTAAAGACTGGAGACTCTCTGGGAAAGGGCGTTTCAGGTGGTAGGAACAGCAAGTGCAAAGGCCCTGAGGTGCAAAGCAAGATGGCACAGCAGGTACTAAAACAGAGTCACATAGAGGGTACCCCGGGAACACACCGGAGGGCCATGTCCGGGAGTGGGTAACTGTGGAAGACCTCCTGGAGAAACGAACGCTTGCTCTGAGCCTTCAAAAGCACCAGCTCTTCAACCCAGCTGACCTGGGTTCAAGCCCTGGCCCTGCCACTTACAGGAGGTGTGGCCTTGGGCAACCAACTTTCTTCTCCAAGTCTCTACTTTCTGATTTTTTTTTTTTTTTTTTTGAAACAGTGTCTTGCTCTGCCATCCAGGCTGAAATGCAGTGGCACAATCTTGGCTCACTGCAACCCCTGCCTCCTGGGTTCAAGCGATTCTTATGCCTCAGCCTCTTGAGTAGCTGGGATTACAGGCACACATCACCACGTCTGGCTAATTTTTGTATTTTTTAGTGGAGACAGTGTTTTACCACATTGGCCACGCTGGTCTTGAACTCCTGGCCTCAAGTGATCCACCTACCTTTGCCTTCCAGAGTGCTGGGATTTCAGACATGAGCACCTTTGCCTGGCCTGATCTTTCACAAAGGGCTATGTGATGGCATTATTGTAAGCTAGTTTTGGGTAAATTATTGGCCCAATCCGTGGCATATTTTAGGTGCTCGATTCATGTTAGATATGATGAAGAGGAGGACTGTGAGTTTGACATTGGAATTGAACAAGTAGAGAAGAGTAGGAAAAGCATTTTGACTTTAGTAGGGAACAGGTAAGAAAAGGCCAGAAGTATGACAAGGCACAGCCCACTTTGAGGCATCCATATTTCACGATTAAATAAATTAGGATTCCTCTGTAGTCCTCCCTTCTCTGCTTTTATTTTTATTTTTTGAGTCATCATCTCACTCCGTCCTCCAGGCTGGAATGCAGTGGTGTGATCATAGCTTATTGCAACCTCAAACTCCTGGATTTAAGGGATCCTTCCGCCTTAGCCTCCTAAAGCTCTGGGATTATAGGTGCCAGCCCTCACACCTGACACCTCTTGCCCCTTTATCCAGTGGTGCTTACAGAGTCTGAGGCTGCCTTCATGCACCTTTCCTAGGGTAGAGGCTTGCAGCCCGTGGTGCTCTCAGAAACCCACTGTTGGCTACCCATTCTGCTAGGGGAACGGGCAAGAGTGTCAGAATGATTTACTGTGATCCAGCCCCACCGATGAGGGGAGGGTCTCAGAGGCAGGAAGAAGGGTCAGCTGCACAGGCTCTGCAATCATGGGGTGGTCTCCTGCCTCCTGCCAAGCTCTGCCAGGCCCCAGGCATGTTGTAACGGTGGCTTCGTTCACCTGGAGGGCCGTTTGGGTCTAGGCAAAAGCCTGTCAACTGTATGCAAACATATTTGCCTGAATTTATCTTTCAGCCCTTTCACAGTGTTTGGGTTTCTCTAGGCAAATGCTGTGCTCTGATACTCCTTTTCTTTGCGATGTGTCAATACCCCTTCTGAAATGTACCCATGTGGTGGTCAGGCCCACTTTGTTGTAGTCTTGGGGCTGTCTGAAAAGGATGAGGAACAAAAGTGAATCTGCAAATGGGCATCTGAGAGTCTGGCAGCCTTTGAAGGGGTAGGTTACAGGGGGTCACTGGCTACTCAAAATGTGGTCCTCGAGTAGCAGCACTGACTACCCAGGAACTTGTTAGAAATGTGGAGTCTTGGATCCCACCAAAGATTTCCTGAGTAGCACTGCTCTTACTCTAGGGACCCCACTCTAGGAGCCACTGGATTAGAGGTGGGAAACGAGTTGCATCTGGAAAGCCAACTCTAATCAGTGTGTTAGCTACTGGGACGGCTGTGTTGAGTAGGATTCTGAGGTTGTGTGATACTTAGAGAAAGAAAGTGCTGCACTCTTTTAGTCTTGTCTGCCACTGGCATAAGACTGAGACTTATACAAGGTATTGCTATCCCCGGATTTTCTGAGTGCTGCCTTAGGATTCCCTTATAAACTGGAGAGGAGTGAGGAATTAGATGGAGCTCCATTTCCTAAGGGCAAGGGGGAAACTAAGAATTTAGCCTTGGCTGGCTTTAGTGGGAAGCTGAATACATTTAAAAAATTTAGCTGGACTGGTGGTGTGCATCTGCATTCCCAGCTACCCGGGAGGCTGAGATGGGAGGATCTCTTGAGTCTAGGTGTTTGAGATTACAGTGAGCTGTGATCATGTCACTGCACTCTAGCCTGGGCAGCAGAGTGAGACCCTGTCTCCAAAAAGAAAAGGAAGGAAGGAAGGAAGGGAGGGAGGAAGGAAGGGAGGGAAGGAGGGATGGAAGGAGGGAGGGAAAAGAAGGAAGGAAGGAAGGAAATAAACTAAGAAAGAAAGAAAGAGAAAGAGAGAAAGAAAGAAAACTACTTTCAACGTGCACACTGACTTGTGGCTATAACCTCAGCCTCAGCTACCTGGGAGGCCAAGGTGGGAAGATGGCTTGAAGGCAAAAGTTGGAGGCTGCAGTGAGCTGGGATTATGCCATTGTAGTCCAGCCTATGTGGCGGAGTGAAACTCTATTTCTAAAAAAAAAAAAAGTAAGTTAGTCTCTGTGTGCCAGGACAGCTCAACCTTTAAAAGTTAAAGTGTGGTGTTCCTGAGTATCTGAGAGAAGATACTTGGAAGATCAACACTGGAAATCTCCAAGAGATCAATTTGAGTGCAACTCCCTCATTTCACAAAAAGAGGCTCAAAGAAGGATGGAATCCGCTCAAACACACACAGCTCATTTGTTTGGATTCGCCTGGGCTCACGCTCTCAGATCTCATAACAAAATTACTCAGGCCTTCAAACGCACCCGTCGAGAAAGGGAAGAAACTAGATCAAGCAGAAACTAGAAAGGACGTTTTTCGGCTCCCCAAAGGCAGGCTGAGCCTATGACTTAGGAGGCATTTCAGGAACTGAGAGCTGGAAAAAAGCAGGGAGGGTCCCCGAAGGCAGAAGGCTGGGGTGGTAGAAGATAAGAAATTCCGATTTCAATCTCCCTACTTCCTCTGCTTCCTCAGACCCAGCCTGTATATAAACTGTATGCAAATGTGTTTACTTTACATTTTATTTCAATCGGAGTCACTCAGCTGTCGGGAGCTATATCAACATGTCAGTCTGGTTGAGCAAACAGGCATTTTGAGTGGAAATATTTCAGATAAACAGACACAATGTTATGACATATCAAAACTCCCCAAACATGGAAAGAGGGTGGGGATGGTGGAGGAAAAGCGGGTGGAAAGCCGCAGAAAGGAGATCTATTTACCCTGGCACATGCGCTGTGTAGTCGGCTGAAAACAAAATAGGTTTTTTATTACTCGTGTGGTGTGTGTGGGGGAAGTTTCCCTTCTCTGTGGCGTTAATGCATCTTGTCAGCTGAAGAGAAGGCCTGCTTGGCGGGTTACCATGAACATTTCTCTTTGGTGTTCCTGCTGATTCTGCAGGAGGGAATCAGGCAAGAAAAGAAAAGAAAAACCCACCCGGATTAACTTAATTAGCAATGGAGAGGCCAGTTGCTTGGCGAAGTCCGACAGCTTGTTTGCCCTCGTTTTCGGTCCTTACTCCGACTCTTTACAAACTGCCTTAAGGGGAGACACAAAGAAATGCCCTTGTTTGCGATCCGGGGTGGGGACGGGGTGGGGGTGTGCATGGCGGGGGCGGGGTGTGGGAATGATGCGGAAATTAGGCTGCTATCCTGCATCATGTATGTTTGTAAATTTCATCTTCGGAGTAGGTAATAACGTTGCCTGGTTCAATAACCAAAGTAAATGTATTTGTCACGCCCGTAATCCCAGCACTTTGGGAGGCCGAGGCAGGCGGATCACGAGGTCAGGAGTTTGAGACCAGCCTGGCCAACATAATAAAACGTTGTCTCTACTAAAAACAAACAAAAAAATAGCTGGGCATGGTGGTGGGCGCCTGTAGTCCCAGCTAGTTGGGAGGCTGACGCAGGAGAATCTCTTGAACCTCGGAGGTAGAGGTTGCAGTGAGCAGAGATTGCACCACCGCACTCCAGCCTGGGCTTCAGTGCGAGACTCCATCACACACACACAAAATGTGTTTGGAGGAAAGCTTTCCTCCCTCCTTTCCTTCCTTCCTCCCTTCCTTCCTTCCTTCTTTCTTTCTTTCTCTTTCTTTTCTTTCTTTCCTTCTTTCTCTCGAGACAGGGGCTTGCTCAGTTGCCCCCAGGCTGGAGCGCAGTGACATGATTACGGCTCTCTGCAGCCTCGAAGTCCCAGGCTCCAGCCATCCTCCTGCCTCAGCCTCCTGGAGAGCTGGGACTGTAGTTTACCACCACCCCTAGCTCATTTTAAAATTTTTGGAAGAGACGAGGTCTCACTATGTTTGCCCAGGGTCTCAAGCTCCTGGCCTCAAGTGATCCTCCTGCCTCAGGCTCCCAAAACATTGGGATTATAGGCATGAGCCACTGAGCCTGGTCTAAAGCAATGTTTTCTTCTCTTTCTCAGTCGACTCATGTTTTCATCCCTCATCCCCAAATATACATATACACCGATTCTATTTTGTTAGGTGACATTTTCTTTCTTTCTGTTTTTTTTTTTAAGATGGAATTTCAGCATGTTGGTCAGGCTGGTCTTGAACTACCGACCTCCGGTGATCCGCCCGCCTTGGCCTCCAAAGTGCTTGGATTGAGCCACCATGCCCGGCCAAGGGTGACATTTCTTTTTAGACCCCAAGCCATAGTTTGATGGACTAAAAGAAAATTCGCCTTTTCTTTAAAATAATTCACTGCTTACCCACACCTACAATGTGCCACCTACTGTGGACACGCATTTTGGTCATTCTTAAACAGAAGCCCAAAGGTTGGAATTATTCACCGCCTGCTGGAGGCAGGAGCCTGAGACCCAGGAGTGCAGGGGCACACCCATGGCCACACAGCTGGCCAGAGAAAGAGCCAGAACTCAGACTCAAATCTATTCAAAGCCAACGTCTACAGTCTTCCAGCTCTGTCAGATGCCTGGTGGAGCTTGCTGTGGAGAAAGTGTGTAGCAAGGTAACTTCTGGGCCGAGAGCGGCGGCTCACACTATAATTAATCTCAACATTTTGGGAGGCCAAGGCAGGTGGATCACTTGAGGCCAGAAGTTCAAAACAAGTCTGGCCAACATAGCGAAATCCAGTGTCTCAAAAAAAAAAAAAAAAAAAATTAGCGGGACATGGTGGTGCACATCTGTAATCCCAGCTCCCAGGAAGACTGATTTGGAGGCATTGAGAGCCTCCTGCCAGCCCAGCCGGGCTGAACTTGTCCACCCCCGAGATGAAGTTGCCCAGAAAAACTACCGCGTGCCTGTCCAAATGCGGGACTCAGCAGCTGCCTGGGGGTGTGCTCAAAAGATGTTGGCAAGTCCCCCACCGTCCAAACATGTCTCCCCCTGCCACCTGTCACATGGCCTCAAATACCACCATCAAAGAGGTATGCCCCTGGGCTTCAATTTAAATACTTTTTTGGGGCATGGTTTAAGTATAGACACTTTCCCCTGGAGAGGTTATACCTACGTCCTTCCCTCAAAGTCCCTTCTCGAAGGGGTGGCTGGCTGAGGGCTTGGGCTTGGAGGGTGATGTCATCACGTAGATATCTGGGGAAGTAGAGAGGGAACCAGGGGAGGGGAGCTAAAAAGGGGGCTGGGCAGACCATGGCTGGAGCCCGACGGTGCTGAGCCACCGTGGTGTGGAGCTTGGGGCTCTTGGGAGGCAAAGCTTCACATGTTTCCCCGAGTGAGGGTCCCTGCAAGGCCCCACCTGTCTCCTTGCCAATCCCGACGGGTGTGTTTTAGGTTGGAACCCTGAATAGCCATGCTAGGGGGCAGGGGAAGCCCAAGGCTTGTCATGGGCTCCTAGAATGTCACAGCTGCCACCCAGCAAGTCCTGAACTTCAGTCAGCCACGTTCTTTCTTAGCTCTTTTTTTCCATGATTACACCACCTGTAGGATTACGCTCTTCATATTTTCCTCTAAACCAACTCACTTAAAAAAATAAACAAACTATTTTAAGGCCTGCACACATGAGTTTTTCCCACCAATAAGGGATACAGAGTCAAGCTCTCTAGCTTTTGTGTGGCAAATGTAAGAATTATTTTTTTAGAGGAAAGCAAGCATTCATGAAAAATCTGTTTTTTATTTTTTATGATTATTATTTTTTTGAGATAGTCTTGCTCTATCACCCAGGTTGGAGTGCAGTGACGCGATCTCGGTTCCTGTAACCTCCACCGCTGGGGTATAGGCAATCCTTGTGCCTTGGTCTTCCAGGGAGCTGGGATTACAGATGTGCACCATGTCCGGCTAATTTTTGTATTTTTTTTTTTTAGACACTAGATTTAACCATGTCGGCCAGACTGGTTTTGAACTTCTGGCCTCAAGTGATCTGCCTGCCTTGGCCTCCCGAAGTGTTGAGATTATAAGTGTGAGTCACCGCTCTCAGCCCATGAAAGTTGTTTTAAAAAAGAAAACATTTAGATACATATACTTCAGTCTCTACTGCTGAAGGCTTGATTTGCTAATTGAATTTATTTATTTATTTATTTGAGACAGAGTCTCACTCTTGTCACCTAGGCTGGAGTGCAGTAGCATGATCTCGACTCACTGCAACCTCCTCCTCCTTGGTTCAAGCAATTCTCTTGACTCAGCCTTGCAAGTAGTTGGGATTACAGGGGCACACCACCATGTCCGGCTAATTTTTTTGTATTTTTAGTTGAGACAGAGTTTCATCATGTTAGCCAGGCTGGTCTCAAACTCCTGACCTCAGGTGATCTGCCCACCTTGCCTCCCAAAGTGCTGGGATGACAGGTGTGAGCCAATGCATCCCACCAATTGTCTTTACTTTCTAGTACATGGCAAAATGAACTATTAGGGTGAAAATAGTGGCCATCCAGACACTCCCATAAATCATATGAAAGGTATAATGTCTTGCTCAAGCCTTCAATTTTATATATAACAAAACAGGTTCAAGAGAGAAAACTTGGGCCGGGGATGTCGCTGGCCGGGAGCAGGATGAGGCCCAAGATGCATCATGGAGACAGAAAGAGCACTGGATGGGGAGTCAGGGACTGAGACTCTAGCTCCAAATCGAACAGCAGAGGCTACTTCTGTTTCCTCTTTGGGTCTTGATTTCCCCAACTATAAAACAGGAAAATGATGTTACTTTGGGGAGTCTAAAAATAGGAGGAATTAGAGATGGATTTGAAATTCTGGAAATTTTTTTCTTTTATTGAGTCAGGATTCCCTTAACATAAAATTAGGCATTTTACTTTTTCTTTTCTTCTTCTTCTTCTTTTTTTTTTTTTTTTTTTTTTGAGACAGAGTCTCTCTCTTTTGCCTAGGCAGGAGTGTAGGGGCGTGATCTTGGCTGACTGCAGCCTCTGCTTCCTGGTTTCAAGTGCTTCTCCTGCCTCAGCCTCTGGAGTAGCTGGGATTAAAGGTGTGCACCATCACACACGGCTGATTTTTGAATTTTCAGTAGAGATGGGGTTTCGCCATGTTGGCCAGGTTTGTCTTGAACTGCTGGCCTCAAGTGATCCGCCAGCCTCTTGCACCCGGCCAGATCCTTTGATTCTGGACTTCTGGCTCCTCAGCTCCACACTAAGAAGGCCTTGTCCTCATTCCTTTGTTATTTAGTTTGTGTTAAGCAGCCTCTCCTAAGCCAGGAAGCGAACTGGGCAAGGAGGATCCAACTAGCAGGGCTTCTCACCTCCATGGCCATGGATAGAGGTGGGCTCCCAACCTGGACTCACGGGAGGGAGGCTCCCTAGAGAAGGAGATATTAACTAGCTTTTGAAGGTTGTCTGAGTGGGCCAAGAGGTGGGAAAAGTGATTCTGAGCGAGGAGATGGCGCTTCCCAGTCGTGTTGGCAGGGACAGAGCTGGCTGGAGCTGCCTTTCCTCCCCCTGCCACTCTGAGATCCTGGAAGCACAAGTGCTTGGAAATGCTGTCTCCCTGACCCACCCACTCATCAGTGGAGCAGATGCGGGCCATTACTCTGATTGTTGCTGAAAGCGGTGGCTGGGGCCCAGGGCACGTCTGAGGATCACTTAGGGCCCTGGGAAAGTGGGGGCCCTACAGAGGGTCAGCCCCCACACACCCCAGAGGCAGGTGTTCTGCAAGCTTCCCATAGAGGCCTGCCAAAATTGTCCTCTCACTATACGGCACGCACGCAGGCGTGCCATTTCAGCTCTGGGCCTCTCTTTGGGAGCAGCTGGCAGGGGCATCTGTGGGTGGTGAACAGGACGGGGGGCTGGAGGCCCTGGCTGACCTGCAGCTCTGGGGCCTGGAGCTTCTCCCGCTTGTGTGCCTGGGTTGCAGATTTTCCGGGCACCTTCTTGGTAGAAGGCCGGCGGGATCTGGTTTCACGGTGAATTCAAAAGGGGCAAAGCAATGCCGGGCCTGCTGAATTCCTGGCCTTGCGAACAGTCATGTCATTAACGTGTTATTTATGGCACCCTCCTGACTCCGTGCTCATGTTAGGCCTCTGGATGGGGCCTTGTGCCCTCTCCAATCAATCAGCCAACCAACCCAATAGGCCCACTAACCAGCCTTATCCAGCTAGCATTTGTTTGCTTATATGGCACAAATTATTGTTTTAGAAGCTGCAAATAATTGGTTATTCCATATCTTTTTGTGTAACCTGCACGTAGGTTGCATTATTTATGCAATTAATGTGGTATATTGGTTTGTTACTGTGGATCCTCCTGTTAAAAAAAATGTGGTTAAAAAAAACATGACATAAAATTGATCATCTTAACCATTTTCTTTTTTTGAGATGGAGTTTCACTCTTGTGGCCCAGGCTGGAGTGCAGTGGTGCGATCTCAGCTCACCTCAACCTCTGCCTCCCGGGTTCAAGCAATTTTCCTGCCTTAGCCTCCCGAGTAGCTGGGATTACAGGTATGTGCCACTACACCCAGCTGATTTTGTATTTTTAAACAGACACAGGATTTCTTCATGCTGGTCAGGCTGGTCTTGAACTCCCGACCTGAGGTGATCCACCCACCTCGGCCTCCCAAAGTGCAAGGATTACAAGTGTGAGCCACTGTGCCCGGCCCATCTTAACCATTTTTAAATGTGCAATTTAGTAGCATTAAGTTTATTCACATTTTTGGGCAACAAATTTCTAGAATTTTTTAATCTTTCAAGTCAGAAACTTTGTGCCAATTGTTACTACTTTAAAAAAAAAAAAATTTTAGAGACAGAGTCTTGCTGTGTCACCCAGACTAGAGTGTAGTGGCATGATCACCATGTACTGCAGCACCAACCTCCTGGGCTCAAGGGATCTTCTCATCTCAGCCTCCCCACTAGCTGGGACTAGAGGTGCACACCACCACACCTGGCTAGTTAAGAGTTTTTGTTTTGTTTTGTTTTGTTTTGGAGAGATGAGGTCTTGCTTGTTGCTTAGACTGGTCTTAAATCGATCCTCCTGCCTTGGCCTCCCAAAGTGCTGGGATTACAGGTATGAGCCATGGCAACCAGGAACTCTGTACCCTTTAGATACTAGCTCCCCATTCTCTCCTCCCCCAAACTCCTGGTAACCACCATTCTACCCTCTGTTTTTATGAATTTAACTACTTTAGCTGCAATGTAGAGTAGAATCATACAGTTTTTGGTTTTTTGTTTGTTTTTTATTTTGCTACCTTAATTTAACAACCTTGCAGAAAAAGTACTTGTTAGACAGGTATAGTGGCTGATGCCTGTAGTTCCAGCACTTTGGGAGGCCGAGGCGGGCAGATCACCTGAGGTCAGGAGTTTGAGACCAGCCTGGTCAACATGGTGAAACCCGGTCTCTACTAAAAATACAAAAATTAGCTGGGTGTGGTGGTGCATGTCTGTAATCCCCGCTAATTGGGAAGCTGAGGCACGAGAATCCCTTGAACCTGGGAGGCAGAGGTTGCAGTCAGTTGAGTTCTCAGCACTGCACTTCAGCCTGGGAGACAGAGGGAGACTCCATCTCAAAAATAAAACAAAAATCAAAGCCACAGGAAATACCACCTCCCACTGACTAGGACAGCTGCTATTAAAGAAGTAAACGAGGCAGGGTGCAGTGTCTCATGCCTGTAATTCCAACACTTTGGAGGCTGAGGTGGGCAGATCACTTGAGGCCAGAGGTTTGAGTCCAGCCTGGCCAACATGGTGAAACCTCGTCCCTACTAAAAATACAAAAATTAGCTGGGTGTGGTGGTGCACTCCCATAATCCCAGCTATTCGAGAGGCTGAGGCATGGGACGTGTTTGAACCCAGGAGGTGGAGGTTGCAGTGAGCTGAGATCGCACCATTGTACTTCCACCTGGGTGACAGAGTGAGACTCTGTCTTAAAAAAAAAAAAAGTTACTATTATTATTTTTTTGTAACTGGCTTGTCTTAATGTCCTCAAGGTCCATCGTTGTGGCATGTGACAGGATTTTCTTATTCTTTAACGCTGAGTCATATTCCATTGCATGGATCTATCATGATCTCTTTATTCATTATCCATCAATGGACACATGGGTTGTTTCCACTTCCTGGCTGTTGTGAATGGTGCTGCTATGAATGTGAATGTACAAATAGTGCATTCTTTTTTTGAAAAAAATTAAAAATGTAGCTATACAACTAAGACCTGACTTAAAAACTCTCCTTAGAAAAATATTAAACCTATATAAAGAAGACTAAAATCTCTGTAGCCACCTCCTCCAATCTCTTCATCCCTGATGATAAATTGATTAACTGCTATGAGCTTATTAATGTGGACTCTATCCACCCCCCCACACATTCATGAACATATATGTGTGTGTATAACAATATATCTAGTACTGTTTTAGGCAAAAAATAAGTATGAAGTGAGTTCTGCTATAATAACTAAAATCAAAGCATTAGGCAAAATCACACATTAAAAGTCATAGGGTGGCCACGCAAGGTGGCTCACGCCTGTAATCCCAGCATTTTGGGAGGCAGAGGTGTGATCAGATCACTTGCGGTCAGGAATTTGAGACCAGCCTGGCCAACATGGTAAAACCCCATCTCTACTAAAAACACAAAAAAAATTAGCTAGGAGTGGTGGCGGGCGCCTGTAATCCCAGATACTTGGGAGGCTGAGGCAGGAGAATTGCTTGAAACTGGGAGGCGAAGGTTGCAGTGAGTTGAGATCGTGCCGCTGGATGATAAATTGAGAGTCTGTCTCAAAAAAAAAAAAAAAGAAAGAAAGAAAGAAAGAAAGAAAGAAAGAAAGAAAGAAAGAAAGAAAGAAAGAAAAAGAAAAGTTAAGGGAAAGGGACAGCACTCAAAAACTTTGTCAGTGACACATAAAAAGATAGAAATCTACTAAAAATAATAGCACAATTTTACACGTTAAATGACTAAAAATATATGCAAATGCTGCAATAAAAATGGTACTTTGGAAAAGTTCTGAAGTTTGTTTGTGCAAGTAGGCGTCAGAAGGGCTTCCGCTTGTGAGTTCTTGGAAAGTGGTGAGGGAAGTAGTCTGAAATCTTAAAGTTGTGACACCAGGTGTGGACGGGTGTGGCTCATAGCTCGCAGAGAAAACCCAGGCAGCTGGTGGATGTTTGCAGCATGTTTATATTGTGTATTCCTATGTGGCTTGGTTCAGCTGGGTACAGTTTTCTGCATTCATCCGGTGTTTCTTTTGAATAAAATTATGCGTAACAAACACAAAATTTGGTTATGCTCAAATTGTTCCTGAATATATCAATCACACTGGAGGAAATTTATGTTTTCTTTTCTTTTCTTTTCTTTTTTTTTCTTGAGATGGAGTCTCACTCTGTTTTCCAGGCTGGAGGGCAGTGGTGTGATCTTGGCTCACTGCAACCTCCGCCTCCCGGGTTCAAGTGATTCTCCTGCCTCAGCCTCCCAAGCAGCTGGGATTACAGGTGCCTGTTACCATGCCGGCTAATTTTGTATTTTTAGTAGAGATGGTTTTACCACATTAGCCAGGCTGGTCTCAAACTCCCGACCTCAAGTGATCTGCCCGCCTCGGCCTTCCAAAGTGCTGGGATTACAGGTGTGAGCCACCCACCCAGCTGAAATTTGTGTTTTCAAAACAAGCATCGTAGCAGAACTGACTAAACACACACACACACACAGAAAATAAATGGTACTTTATTGGTGTGTGTGTTAGTATTTTTAGATAAATTGTAAACATTCATACCGTATGCATACTTCTGTAACCTATTGTTATTATTTACTTAACAACATTCCTGAGAGACTTTTCCCTGTTAGTAATAATAAATTCATCATGTTTCCTCTGCTGTATAGCATTCCATTGAATGGAATGAATTCCACTGAATGAATTCACTGTGTTTACTAGCTATTTCCCTATGCATGTCATGCAGGCATGTAGGTTATTGCCAATTGTTCATTATCACAAACCATCCCGCATTTAAGCTTCTTTCAGGTCTTCCTATGTACACATGTGGAATTGTCTCTGGCTAGACCAATTCACTGGGTCCCAAGGGAATGTATACTTCATTTTTCCTTTGAGAATGATATCTTGCTTAGGCAGGGAATGGCATGGCTCATGCCTGTAATCCCAACACTTTGTGGGGTTGAGGCAGCAAAATCATTTGGGCCCAGGAGTTCGAGAATGATATCTTTTGTTGGAGTCAGGAGAGGGCACTTGGATATGAACCGGGGAACTTTTGATAAAGAATGATATCCTAATTAATTAATTATATTGTGGCAAAATATACATAACAAAAGTTATCATTTTAATGCCATTAAAACATTTATTTGACTTTATTTTTTTAATATATATTTTTAGAGATATATATATATATTTTTAGAGTCAGCTCTGCTGACTAGCCTGTGGTACAGTGGTACAATCATAGCTCACTGCAACCTTAAACTCCTGGGCTCAAGAGAGCTTCCTGCCTTAGTCTCCCCAGTAGGTGGGACTACAGGTGTGCACCACCATGCCTGGCTAGTTTTGTTACTTTTATTTTTTGTAGTGACAAGGTTTTGCTCCTGTGGCCAGGCTGGTCTTGAACTCCTGGCCTAAAGCTATCCTCCCACCTCAGCCTCCCAAATTACTGGGATTCCAGGTGTGAGCCACAGCATCTGGCCTTGACTTTATTTTTTAGAGCAGTTTTAGGTTGAGAGCAAAGTTCATTTTAACTTTTTTTTTTGAGAGACTGAGTCTCATTCTGTCACCCATGCTGGAGTGCAGTGGCATGATCTTGGCTTTCTGCGACCTCTGCCCCCCAGGTTCGAGCGATTCTCCCGCTTCCGCCTCCCAAGTAGCTGAGACTACAGGCACCCACCACTATGCGTGGCCAAGTTTTGTATTTTTAGTAGAAACAGGGTTTCAGCCTGTTGGCCAGGCTGGTCTTGAACTCCTGACCTCCTGCCTGCCTCAGCCTCCCAAAGTGCTGGGATTACAGGTATAAGCCACTGTGCCAGGCCCCATTTTATTAACTCCACAGTTCAGTCGCATTAAGTAAATCCACATTAACCATCACCACCATCCATCGAGACAATTTTTTAAAAATCATTCTAAACTGAAATGCCATGCCCATTAAACAGTAACTCCTCACAGTCTTGGGTTCAAATCCTGCCCCGCCACCTGGTGCTGTGTGACCTTCAACAGTTTCCTTATCTGTAAATTGAAGGGAAGAGTGCATACTTCCTGGGTACGGGCTGATAATGGCATGAAGTAACACTGGACGTGAGCTGAACTTCTTGCTTGGCACACTGTAGGTTCTTAACAAAAAGCTGTCGTTATCATGTGAAATCGACCATATGCCCCATGATGCTCTGTTCTGATTTGTCTGACACCTGGTTCCTGTGAGTGGGGGTGTTACATGGAATGTACATGGCCTGACTTGCTGGGATCCCTAGCTGAGAAACAGTGGAGAGTCTGGAAACTTCCTAGAGAATGAGAACTCCACCCACGTTACTCTTACAGCTATTATTGTAGATGAAGTTTCTAGGTACCTCTCTGCTCACCCCCTGCCCCACTCCAGGGCCCAGGCCAGGCCTTGGGGCTCTTGGGAATGACCCATTTTCAGTCTCAGTTGGTGCCAGCCTGCCCGCTGGGGCTGCCAGTTACAATGTGCACGGTAGCAAATGGATTGAGGTCACGGAGCAGATGGCAGTAACTTTCAGTTGAGATCTGCCAGGCTGCATTGGAACCAGTGACCCGGAGGTAAACACATGTGCATGACCTCCTCTCCCTCATCGGTCCATAGCTCTGGAATCTTGCCCCTTTCCAACGCCTGTTCAGGCTTCACCCCAGGGGTCTGGACTGTCCTTTGATACTTCTTGGGCTCCCATGAGCAGGAAAGAAACTTACATTCTCACAGGCAGCAGCTACATTTCAGCCTCCGCAGCTCCTGGCTCCACCCTTTTTCAGGGAGCTCAAAGCACCTTCGTCTCTTTAGCTCATTAATGTGATGCTATCCTTGGGGGTTATCATTAATCCCATTTTATAGATGGAGAAATGGTGGCAGGAGGAAGCTGGGTGTCAGAAGGAATTTATGTGGCCATGTCTTAACACACTGATGAGAGAATGGGAACACAGGAACTATTAGTTGGATTAAATAAATTGAAAATCTTACTCTGAAAACATACCCCAAGAAACAGAGGTATTCTTTTTTTCAGCTCGTAATATCCTAGCCCTGTGGCTTTTTAACTTTGGTTCACAGAACTCTTGGAGAATCCAAAGAAAGCTAGGGATTCTCTGCCTATAGATATACATATATGCCTTTCTCTTCAGGGTCAAAAGCAGCGCTAGGCATAGTATTAGTGCTCAATAAATATTTGTTGAATGAATGAATGACTGGATGGATGATTCCTGAAAGCCCTGGCTAAGTACTTCTACCTTGATGCAACTAACAAGGGGAGATTAAAAGAGAACACAAAACATGTTTTCTCATATTCTTAATCTTAAGGAAGTTAATTGTTCCCATTCTGCAGATGGGAAAACTGAAGTAAGGTTCTCAAGATCTGGGAACTGTTCGTAGTTGAGGACAGTCACAACTTGAAGAAAATTCCCAATATATCCTGAATTTCTTCAAAGACTCACCTTCTTTTCAGCCCTGGAACATTCTAAAATGTTGTCCCTCTGAAGACTGATGGAATCCTACCATGCTGTGTTCTTCAGAAAGATCCATAATGTTTCTATAGAATCTGGAAGAATCTGGAAGGTCCTTGGAGCAATGAAGACAAATTTATTAGAGAAAGCAGGAGGGAAGAAATGATCATTTGAAGCCAAGATTCTCAGCGGTGGTTTCTTTCTTCTTTCTATACCTTAGCTGCTGCCCTAAAACCTTCTCTGGGGCTGAGTGCGAGGCTCACACCTGTAATCCCAGCACTTTGGGAGGCTGAGGCAGGAGGATCACTGGAGCCTGAGAGTTTGAGGCCAGCCTCAACAACATAGTGAGTCCTGTCTCTACAAAAAAATGTAAAATTAGCCAGGTATGGTAGTGCATGCCTGTAGTCCCAGCTACTCGGGAGGCTGAGGCGGAAGGATGGCCTGAGTCCAGGAGTTCAAAAATGCAGCAAGCTGTGATTGTGCTACTGCACTCCAACCTGGACAATAGAGTGAGACCCTGTCTCAAAAAAAAACAAAAACAGGCTGGGAGCAGTGGCTCATGCCTGTAATCCCAGCACTTTGGGAGGCCAAGGTGAGCAGATCACTTGAGGTTAGGAGTTCGAGACCAGCCTGGCCAAAATGCTGAAACCCTGTCTCTATGAAAAATACAAAAATTAGCCAGACGTGGTGGTGGGGGCTTGTGATCCCAGCTATTTGGGAGGCTGAGGTGGGAGAATCACTTGAACCCATGAGGCAGAGTCTGCAGTGAGCCGAGGTCATGCCACTGCACTTCAGCCTGGGTGACAGAGTGAGACTCCGCTCAAAACAAAACAAACAAACAAATACACAAATAAACACAAAGAATCTTCCCTGGTCAGGGGACAGTGAGTTAGGAAAGGCATGGAATGAGCAGAGCATGGTAGAAGGAGCTCTGGACTTGACATCAGAAAGCCTGGGATTGAATTGTGGCTCTGTCACACTCCAGCTGTCACCTCATCCTTCTGGGTTTCAGTTTCTTAACCTGTAAATTGGGGCAATAGCATTGGTATCCAATATGTTGTTGCTACAACAGCATATTGGATATCATTTGTGGGATGTTCTTGGCATACAGGAGGTGCTTAGCTCCTCCTGGTGTGTAGGGATCTGAATGGTGGACAAGGGCTGGGGTCATTTAGGGTTAGGACCATGAGATTTTCTTCAGGGTGCATTGGAGGGTGATTTTACAAGCTGGCCCCCCAGGCAAAGGCCTGGCAAGCTGGTAATGTGAGGGCTAATGACAGTTTTGATTAATCACAGCTTGCCTTTGCAGCGGCACTTTCATGTAGAGGATCCCCAGGCCTTCTGCAGCCACTGGCTAAAGCCAGGACCTGTCCCACCTCCGCCCTAATAGCACTACTCCTTTAATAGATGACCTTTCATCCTGGTATCAGGCGGAGCTTAATAATCATGATCTCTGGCCCCCGCTCCACCCCAGCCTGAAGTTTATTGGGCACATTATTAACCTTGATATTTTCTGCCCTAGGAGAGGAACTGTGGCACCAAAGGAGCTCAGGGACTTGCCCCAGGCTCTGCCACAAGCTCTGGCTCCCAGATCAGCTTCTTCTGTTGCCCAGCCTGCTACTCTTCCCTGTGGATGCCCTTCTGGGAGGCTGAGAAGTGGCATATTCAGAGAGCTGGACTGTGCCTTCACACATATGGCATGACTGCTGAGGGATTTTTTTTTTTTGAGATTGAAATAGCTTATTTAATTTTTTTACCTGTTGATTGATTTTATTCCTTCCAATAGATTTTAAATTCTTTTTAAAAGTTTATTTATTTATTAAAGAAATAGGGTCTTGCTATGTGGCCCAGGCTAGAGTCAAACTCCTGGCCTCAAGCCATTCTCACGCCTCAGACTCCTGAGTAGCTGGGATTTTGATTTTAAATTCTATGCAATCAGGGACATTGCTTTTCCTATTCACTTCTGTTTTCCTAGCCCCTAGAACAGTGACCAGCACAGAGCAGGTATTTAATGGACCCCTGAATTCTTTTTTGTTTGTTTGCTTTGAGATGGAATCTCACTCTGTCACCCAGGATAGAGTGCAGTGGCACGATCTGGGTTCACTGCAACCTCCGCCTCCCAGGTTCAAGCAATTCTCCTGCTTCAGCCTTCCAAGTAACTGGGACTACTGGCACATGCCACCACACCCATGCTAATTTTTCTATCTTTAGTAGAGACGGGGTTTCAGCATGTTGGCCAGGCTGGTTTTGAACTCCTGAGCTCACGTGATCCACCCATCTTGGCCTCCCAAAGTGCTGGGATTACAGGCGTGAGCCACAGCTCCTGGCCTACCCCTTGATTTTTGAATGAATGAATATGAGGTAGACTCTACTATGAGCCAATCCATTGACAGTGAAGACACTTAAAGGAGGAGAGAGCACGGAAGATGGGCTTTGAAGGATGAGGAGTTCTCCAGATGACGATAGGAGTGTGCATCGTGGGCAGAGCGTAAAGCATAGTCAAAGGCATGGAGGTAGCTACAAAAGTAGATAAAGTCTGGGGGACAGTGAGATAGTCCCAGTGTTGGGCAAGAAGGAACATGATAGGAGATATGGCTTGAAATCTCTGCTGGGTTCATATTCTTCAGTAGGGAGTTGGACTTTTCTCTGAAGGGAACATGGAATGACATAGTCAGATTTGAATTTTAGCAAGGCCCCTTGGGCAGGGATGATGTTGATTGTTGGGGCCTGTGGTAGTTGTGCCGGAGAGAGAGGCTGAGGCTCTGAGCTAAAGGTAGTGAGTGACATTGGGAATGGTGCTGGTGGGCAGAGGATAGAGGTGGACCTATTGAAAAATGAACTGGTTATTTCCAATCTTTATGAAACTTTGATCATTCCATCCAAGTGAAGAACCACACTTGTCTACTCTTAACAGCCACTTGCTCACAACCACTTCTCTTCCTTCTACATTGGATTTTAAACCATTGATGGTAAGTTTTCCAAATTTAATTGCCTTTCAAAAAATATTCAGTGTGTGTACTTGTTAGGCACTTAATCCATAAGCACCTCATAACAATTAAAAGAGATCTTTATCTTTCATTCCTTGGAGCTGAGCTTCAACATCCTTTAACAATGGCCTCCTTACCACGCAGCATGTTGGAAGGAGACAGGATTCTTGAATTTCATGGTTGTCTCTGCTTGATGTGTGAACTTAGCCAGGTTCATGTTCCCTCTCTGGGTCTCAGTTTCTTATCTGTAAAAGGGATTTGGACTATCATTAACGTGTATTCGATGGAATACTCATTCTGATTGATCCTCTCTTTAAAAGCGGGGGAGGATTGTTGGTCAAATATATTGGGGAAATGTGCATCCTCTATTCCCCCACTGAAGACTGACGAAGATCATTGTGTATTAAATGCTCTGAGAAGTCCTGTAGTCAAAAGCCTGTGTTAAATTTTGTATAAGTCACAGTTTCTCCAACAGTGGGACACATAGAACTCAGGTAGAACTCAGAACTCAGAGCTCAGACAGAGCTCTGAAACTCAGGAGGACCCTGGTTTTGAGTTACTCTGGATTTGTCTTGAATGTTTTTTTCATTTGAACAAGCTAAGATTCCATGAGCGGCTGGACTGACCTCTCTTTGGTTTGTCTTTTGCCTGTATTTTCGACAAGAATGGCGTTGGTCTTGGGGAGTTTCAGTCTTGCCCCAAGAACTGTTGCCAACTTCCATGATGGCACAGGGACAAGAAGGAAGGTGTGTGCTTCCTCAAATATCTCCTTTCCAGAATCTCTTTATCTCTGTCTTTGCATCTCAAATATGAGTTGCCTTATCAATCCAAGTCTTCCTAGGAAATGGTTCTTCCTCCTGCCGGTCTCCTATGACGGTGAGAGATCATGTTCTGAAATGAAATTTTCTTCAAAATGGTTCTGCTCCATCCATTTTATATCCAGAGTCCACCAACATCTGATAACAGCTTCCCTTTTGCAAATGATCACAGCTGAGGCTGTTATATAAAAAATGATTCCATGAGATCAGTTTGAAATTAGAGAAAATCCAGCATTTCTTTTTTTTTTCCTACAGACTTTTCAGAGCTTTTTTTTTTTTTTTATTTTTATTTTTTCAGATGGAGTCTTGCTCTGTCACTTAAGCTGGAGTGCAGTGGTCTGATCTCAGCTCACTGCAAACTTCACCTCCCTGGTTCAAGCAATTCTCTGGTCTTATCTTCCCGAGTAGCTGGGACTGCAGGAGGTTGCCACCATGCCCAGCTAATTTTTACTTTTAGTAGATATGGGGGTTTGCCCTGTTGGCCAGGCTGGTCTCAAACTTTTAACCTCAAGTGAAATGTCCACCTCGGCCTCCAAAAGTGCTGGGATTATAGACATGAGCCGCTGTGCCCAGCCCTTTTCAGAGTCTTTAATATGCTAATGTTTAATGTGAATCTCTAAGTGTGGGCAGTCAAGAATGCAGTATTGATTATGGAGCATTTTTCCCTCATAGAGTATCATAAGACACTAGTTTAATGGAGGACCAATTTAGGTAACTCTGACTTACCAGGTTTATTTAGATTTCTAATGTCTATTTCTCGTGCTTTTGCTCTTTCTCATGCACCTGTAAAAAAGCTTGCTGAGGGAAGAGACCAGCTTTATAATCCTGTATGTTCTTTGAAGGGCTGTTTGTTCACAAAACCACTTATTAAGCATACTTTCGATGGGCTACATTCTGGAGGGGTTATTTCTTCACTATGTTGTGTGTATGTGTGTGTGTGTATGTCTGTGTGTCTCTCTGTGTGTGTGTGTGTGTATAGCTACTTAGCATCTGAATATCTTTCTTATTTAGAGGAAATTAACAAACAGGAGAGACATGGTTTCTAATCTGTACATAAACTGAGGAGAGATGAGGGTGGGTAGTGGTGCATATTTTCTCTCCCCATTTCCTAGAAGCTATGGTGTGTCAAGTGATTACTGCTTGGCTGATTAGATATTCCTGCCCAGGACAGAAATAACAACCTTGGAGTGACATTGAAATCACTTACCATTTATTCCAGGGTCAGTGGGCCCCGGTGGTGATGGTGAGACCCTGAGGCAGCCTAACCTGGCTATTACTGTGTTGATACATTGTATGCTGTTCTCCCCACCTTGCCTCCCTTATTTCTTTCCCACTGTGCTTCTTGCAAATTCTATGAGCCATCCAGTAGCCCAAACACTTATTTTCTGCCTCAATTAGAGTTAGTTGGTTGCGACTAAGAATCTGGACTGCTCTCTAAAACCCATCAATTCATCTCTTCATCCATCCATCCATCCATCCATCCATCCGTCCCTCCATCCATCTATCCATTTATCCATCTATCCATCAATTGAAAACATCTATCTATCCACCCATTCATTTGCCCATCCATTTGTCCATCATCCATCCATCCATCCATCCATCCATCTGCCAATTGAAAACATTTCTCTATCTAAACATCTATCTATCTACCATCCACTCATCCATCATTTCCCCATGCATTTCTCTAACATAACATACACTGAGCGAGGTACTGGGCATGAAAAGATGAATACATCAACAGAGACAGGGAATAACAAGAAACAAACACCGTATTCAAATCTGGGAATTTGCAGAGTTTCACAAAGGAACTATTAACAAAAGTGTGTGCTGTGTTTAGGAAGCAGAATAGCACAGTACTCTGGGACTGGAAATATTACCACCCCTAGGCCTGAATGGGTGAGAGCAGGGAGCAGTTTTAGAAGCTGGAGACAGTGTGTGGAGAGGTCTCTTGACCGCTGTGGCCTTTGGTACAGACACAGTCAACCTGTGATGACCTGACAGGGAGGGGACTCAGGGCATAGATCCCTTGTCAACACAGAAACTCTTTTCTCTGATCTCCTGCCAGAGCAAGAGAAAACATTGAATTAGGCCATACAGGGCAGCCTCCTGGTCACAGAACAGGATGAAGAAGGGTGGAGAGTGGATAGAGAGCCAAAAGGAAGGTATCCAGCACCACTGTGTAGTGGGATCATATCACTTTCCACTCAAACCTTTCTTTCTTTCTCTCCCTTCCTTTCTTTCTTCCATCCTTCCTTTCTCTCTTTCTTTCTTTCTTTTTTCATTTCTTCTTTTTTTTCTCCCTCCCTGCATTCCTCCTTCCATCCTTGGATCCCTCCCTCCCTCCCACCCTCCTTCCCTCCCTTCCTTCCTCTCTCTCAATCCTGCTTCGGCTTCCCAAAGTGCTGGAATTATAGGCATAAGTCACAACACCTGGCTTCAAATATGTCTTGTACATTCTATGAGCTACTCAGTTTCCTGAACATTTATTTTCTGCCTCAATTAGAGTCATTTGGTTACAACCCAAAATCTTGAATGTTCTGACAAACATGTATGCATCCATTCATCCATCCATTCATCCATCCATCCATCCATCCATCCATCCAAACATTCCATCCATTCAAACATCTATCTATGCAAACATACATCTACCATCCAAATATTCATTTATCCATCAAAACATTCGTCCATCCATCCATCATCCAACCACTATCAATCCAAATATCCATCCACCTCCAGTTATACTACACTCAGATAAAAACCAAAGTATTAATATTAATGCCCTTCCATCTTTCCATGACTTGTTCCCCTCCACACACCCTTACCCATCTCGCTTCATCTCTTCCTTATTCCTCTTTGAATTCTTCCCACTCCACCCATACTATCCTTCTTTCAAACTTCTAGATAAGCTCCCCCGACCACCCGACCCTTATTCATGAAGGTTTCTCTTCCTGGAACACTCTTCCTTTATTTATCCTCGCAGATCCCCCTTTTCTTTCCCCAAGATTTTACTCAAATGCCATCTTGCCAGTCTACCCTTCATCAAACAGCAACACCACCTCTCCACCACTGCCATGTTTTTCTTAAATCTGCCTTTCCTGACTTATTTTTCTTTTTATCATGTTTCACCATCTCACATACTGTGTGTGTGTGTATAAAACTTGTCTTTCTTGTTTACTGCGTGTCCTCTCCTAACCTCTCAGTGAAATATTCTGGAGTGAAGAGATTTGTTGCTGTTTTGTGTATTGCTGTATTCTCAGCACCCAAAAGAATCCCTGGTGCACAGAAAGTGTTAATAAATCCTGGTTGAATACATAAATGAAGAGACTCGAACAGCTCCATGAATGTTTCTGACTTGCTATTAGAGGAGAATTGAGCCAAGCCCTTTCTGTGAGAGTTTCTGCAAACTCATTTTATCCCTAGTGCTGCCCTGGCTGAAACTCAAGTAAGAGTTAATAGGCTACTCGTGCCCTTAGGAAACGTCCTGAACTTTCCATGCAATCTGTGAACTTGGCTCTTAGTGACTTCTTGTCCTGCTTAGGAAAACCTGAGGGTAAGGAAGGGAAAAAGTGAACACTTCACACATGCATCTTCAAAGCACTTAATAAATGCTCAAGTAATTAGTTCCCCTGGCTCGCTAAGAAGTGGATTTTATTGTTTCTGTTCTGGCAATAGGGAAATGAGTGTGCTGAGGAGTTCCGTTATTTTCCCAGGACCACGGAGCAAGCTGTGAGTGGTGCCAGAATTGTATTGGCACCCACTGAGGCTCTGGTGGGAGGTCTCCTGCTTCCCTCTTGGTGGGCAGAGGAGTGGAGGCGGGTGGAAAATAGTGTAGACAGTCTTGGAGCATGGCTTTCTCCCACTTTTGGAGGACTTTGGGAGCTGGGCAATTGAGATGCTGCAAGGAAATAGAAACCCACCCCGATCCATCTTTCTGCAAGTGTTTCAGGTCTAAGCCAAGGCTTCAGGACGAACTTGATGCATGAAAGAAGCTCCTTCTCAATGTAGGTCATGACAAAATAGGAAATCATTGAAGGAGTGGTTTTTGGTAACCTTGGCTAATCAGGGTCCGTCCATGGTCCTCAGTCCAATGCTCCAGACTTTTCCTTCATCTCTTCTCCAGCAAAACTTACCTACCTGATTTCCCATTCTATCAACTATTCTACTCTCTGAGACAAAGGCTATCAAGGGGGTTAATTAATTATTTATTCGTTTATTTTAGAGAAATGGCCTCACTTCGGTACCCAGACTGGAGTGCAACGGGCATGATCATAGCTCACAGCAGCCTCAAACTCTTGAGCTCTAGCGAACCTCCCACGGAGCTAGGACTATAGCCATGTGCTATCCAGCCTAATATTTTCTCTCTCTCTCTTTTTTTTTTTGAGACAGAGTCTCATTCTGTTGCCTAAGCTGAAGTGCAGTGGCACAATCATGGCTTACTGCAGCCTCAACCTCCTATGCTTCAGTGATCCTTCTGCCTCAGCCGCTCTTGTAGCTGGGACTACAGGCATATGCCACCATGCCCAGTTAATTTTTTTTTTTTTTTTTTTTTTTTTTTACTTTTTGTAGAGATGACATCTCCTATGTTGCCCTAGCCGATCTCAAACCCCTAGCCTTAAGCAATCCTCCTACCTTGGCCTCTCAAAGTGCTGGGATTACAGGTATGAGCCACCATGCCCTGCCAAGTTCTTTGTGTTTTGTTTTTTTTTTTAAAAGACAAGGTCTTGCTCTGTTGCACAGGCTGTAGTACAGTGTTGCAATAATAGCTCACTACAGCCTCAAATTCCTTTTTTTTTTTTTTTTTTTTTTGAGATAGAGTCTTGCTCTGTCTCCCAGGCTAGAGTACAGCAGCGTGATCTCAGCTCACCGCAACTTCTGCCTTCTGGATTCAAGAGATTCTAGTGCCTCAGCCTCCCAAGTAGCTGGGACTGCAAGCATGGGCCACCATGCCCTGCTAATTTTTTTGTATTTTTAGTAGAGATGAGGTTTCAGCATATTGGCCAGGCTGGTCTCGAACTCCTGACCTCAAGTGATCCTCTCACCTCGGCCTCCCAAAGTGCTGGGATTACAGGAGTGAGCCACTGCACCTGGCCTTACTTTATATAAATTATTGATGCATGCTCTAGAGAGTTAATATTCTTACAGCTATCATCTCCATGCCATTATTTTTCTCTATGCTTTGGGCTGGAAGTTAGGACACCTGAGCTTTAGATTCAGCACCAAATTGCCAGGTGTCATGCTGGGTCTTGGTTTCTTCATTTATTAAATAAATAATAACCATAAAAACACTTATATAGAAATGGAGGCACAGAGATGTTAAGCAAGAAGTCTGAGACTGACAGCCAGAAGGTCTCAAGAGACGAAATTTAAATTCAGTCACCCTGGCTCCAACTCTGAGCTCATAACTTTTACAGTATAGGGATTAGTTTGAACTACGCATGGAAAGAGGTTTCAATGCAAAAGTCAGTTCCAGTGTAGCTAGTATGAAAATAACTCTTCCATCAAAAACAGATAAAACTAATCAAAACCGCATAAAACAATCATTTATAAGGATTGGAATGCAACAATACAGGAAAAATTTCTGAGAATATGATGCTAGAGAGAAGGAAAGAATCTTCCAATTTATCTTAGCTCTTTTCTTTTCTCTTTTCTTTTCCTATTTTTTTTTTCTTTGAGACAGAGTCTCGTTCTGCTGGGCTGGAGTACAGTGATGCAATCTTGGCTCACTGCAACCTCTGTCTCCTGGGTTCAAGCAGTTCTCCTGCCTCAGCCTCCCAAGTAGCTGGGACTACAGGTGCCCACCACCACAGGTGGCTCTTTCAGGATCTGAAAGAGCACTCTTTATGTTCCAAGCCCCTTTGAGTTACCATCCAAGATAGTTTCAGTTCATTCCTATCACCATTTGCTCCACTCCCATTTCAACTGTTTAAATGGGCACTCTCACTTTGATCTTCCACCTTCCAGGCGGAACATGACCAAAGAGATTGAGGGAGCAGGTCATTTACAGATGCCCAATGGTCCTGGCAAGTTCATTGGCAAACAGAGAGTTTGCTGATGTTCTCAGAGTGGACTGAGAAAATTCTTACGATGCCTGGCTACTTAGGGAAAGAGCTGTCGTACAGAGGAACAAGATGTGGCTTTAAAATAGTATCGCCCTGGGAAACATTCTGGCTCTGCTAATGGCCCAATGACATTGGGAAAAGTCAGTTTACTGGGCTGTGTCAGTTTTTCCCACCTATGAAATTGGTTGATGAAATGAAATAAACCATGAGCCATGAAATGCATCATTATTATGAGAAATATCCAAAGATGCACACTGAATATTTAGCACAGTGCAGCACCACAGGAAGTACCAAGTTAGTGGTAGCTACTGTTATTATTATTATTATTTTTGTGAGTCAACTTCTCATGTTCAGAGGATCTGGAAATCTCTGCCTCTGGAAGATTTTATCCCAAGTACTCTTACCAAAACATGAATTCATCAGGAGCTGTGTGGGGGCTTGCTGAAACCCACCCATTTTCCTGTGAATAGAAAATGCTCACATGTTGTTTTGGCTCCAAAAGCTGGTTCTGTCAAGAGTAGTAAAATTGTTGTGGTTAAGCCCCTAGAGTTGTTTGGGAGAACTGAGAAGTCGTGAGGAGAGCTGGCAGGAAGTGGCTGGGCAGACCTCAGAATGTAGTCATGGGAAAGCTATGCTGGCAATGTGCAGTATCCAGCTGAATCTGGACCTGGACCTCCCCTTCTGGGGTCTCCATGGGGGATCAGGAAGTCAAGAACAGTGGTTCTTCCTCAGTACTTCTGGGGATGGGGTCAGCATCTGGGCTTGCTATGTTAGGTAAGCCTGGGCATGGCAGACATGGCTGGAAGCCCAACAAACATTTGTGACCTCTCGGCATTTCCAGAGTGAGGAGTTGTCACTTGGAGGTCATGGTGTAGATAGAGACCATAGTTCTGGGCCTCCTCTGCAACCAGCTAGGGCCATGTGACTGGATCTTACACATAAAATATGAGGAGATTGAGCCATTCCTGAGTCAGAGACATCAAAAAGCAATGGGGCTTCTTTGTCCTCTTTTTCCCTGTATAGTTGATGGCTGCAGAGGACTGTGAGTTCCTAAGGGGTGGCAAACTCAGAGTATGCAGCAATTCCAAGTCTCTGAATCATTGTGTCAGGGAATACCCACCCTGGATCTTCAGGTGAGCATAAACAATACATTTCCATTGTGTGAAGCCACTAAAATTTTTTAGTCAATTTGTTACAGCAGCTAGAGTTGCCCTAATACACCAAGTTCAGTACACCTAAATTCAAAAATCCTGGGCCTCTGGGATGGCAATTCTAGTACCACTCACCTCCACCAGCTGCACCTTGACTCTTTAAAATCAAGTGAATTAAAGACAGTAACCACACTAAGTGTTGGTGAGGATGTGGAGGAACTGGAACTCTCATGCACTGCTGGGGGCATGTAAAATGGGGCAATCAGTTTGAAAACAGGTGGACAGTTTTGTAAAAGTCTCCAGAGTGAATCTGCTAGCAAGAGACAGTCTTCATAAGGTAACATAGTTCCAGAAATGACATGGCACCACTGTTGCTGTATTTTATTGGTTAGGAGCAAGTCATAGGTCCCACCCATATGCAAAGAGGGAATTATATGAAGCTGAGAACACCAGGAGGCAGGACTCATGGAAGGGAGTAACTTAGAATCTGAATAAAAAGCAATAATAAACAATAATAAGTATAGAATAATGAACATTATACATAATAATATATCATGTGCATCATTAATATTTCTCATAATAATGCTACATTTTATAGTCCGTGGTTCATTTCATAAACCAATTTCAACAATAACAAATATAGAATAATAAAAATTAGAAATAATAAATATAGAATATAATCGTGATATTTTAGACTTTCTGGTTTCCCATGGTCTCTAATTTAGAGTCTAAAATATCATCACAATTACATTCTATATTTATTCATTTATTGCTCTATTATTTGCCTCCCTTACTAGACTATAAGCTACAAGAACACAGAACATTATCTGTCTCGTTCATGACTATACTCCCAACATCTGGAACAATGACCAGTACATATATATGTATTTGGGGAATCTACCATGTCCTATGTGTGTGTGTGTGTGTGTGTGTGTGTGTGTGTGTGTGTGTGTAATAATTATTATTTTTTGGAGATGAAGTTTTACTCTTGTTGCCCAGGCTGGAGTGCAGTGATGCAATCTCAGGTCACTGCAACCTCCACCTCCTGGGTTCAAGAGATTCTCCTGCCTTAGCCTCTTGAGCAGCTGGGATTACAGGCGCCTGCCACCATGCCCAGCTGATTTTTGTATTTTTAGTAGAAATGGGGTTTCATCATGATGGCCAGGCTGGTCTTGAACTCCTGACCTCAAGTGATCTGCCTGCCTCAGTCTCCCAAAGTGCTGGCATTACAGGCCTCAGCCACTGCACCCAGCCCCAAATATATACTCTTTGAATAAATAAATTAAATGTATTAAAAACAAACAAAAAGTAACATGCTGAAATATGGTTTTGAGGTATAAAATGCGATAATATCAGTGAAAATACTTTACAAAGTGTAAAACATTCTATAAATGTTATGCTCTATTTTTATGATGATATCACCACTTACCTTCTTGGAAAATTATTGTGTTTTTCTTTAAATTTTTATTTTGTTAGCATTGTCCACCAAATATTTCTCATTTTTCCTCCTCCTGGGCACACGGTGGGATTGCATTCACAGCTGCTGAAAGTGACCCAGTGACTTGCACTCGACATTGGAGGTGAGTGGGTGTGAGATGTGTCACTTTTGGATGGAAGCTTTAGGAGCTGGTATGTATGGTGACACTCACTATTCTCTTTTGCTATAGCTACATACCTTGTTCCCATAGTGACCTCTTACTCCATCTCAGCCTGGGTCCCTGAACATGGACAAGGCCGAGGAGAGTTCCCGGCTGATTAAAAAAAAAATACAGAGAAAGCAAGAAATAAACCTTTATTGCTTTAATCCACAGTTACTTTGCGATTGTTTTTTACTACATCATAACCCAGCCCATCTTGACTAATATAATAATCAACCCTTCTTGGATAAATAGCCTCTTGCTGTTCTTCACTGTAGAACACACCAGCGTTGCTCACTTGAAAATTAGCAAGCTTCTAATTGATTCAAGAATTCACAACTGTTTTCTGTGATTGTGAATTTGCATTGTTCATTATATCTTAACAAGTGTGGTAGGTTGCATAGCCTCTCCGGGTATATTGGTTTAGTACTCTGAGGAATGACTGCCTAGCCCTTGATTGATTGATTGATTGATGAGAGGGAGTCTCACTCTGTTGCCCAGGCTGGGGGGCAGTGGTGCAATCTCGGCTTGCTGCAACCTCTGTCTCTGGGGTTCAAGTGATCCTGCCTCAGCCTCCCGAAAGGCTGTCATTACAAGTATGCACCACCATACCTGGCTAATTTTTGTGCCTTTAGCAGAGATGGAGTTTCACCATGTTGGCCAGGCTGGTCTTGAACTCCTGACCTCAAGTGATCCACGTGCCTTGGCCTCCCAAAGTGCTGGAATTACAGCCATGAGCCACTGTGCCCGGCCTTTAGAACATGATATTATTTATACAGAGTTCTGGGCTGAGAGACCAGACGCTGCAAAGTTCAGACAACAATCATCACCCTTTCTCCTAGATCAGTGGGACCTGTAGAAAATTCGCAATGACTTTGTTTTACTTGCAACCTCATAGTGCAACCTTCTCTCCTGCCACTCTCTCCTTACGCTAGTTCTTTTCTTAATAAAGCCATGCATTGGTTCAGAATAAATCTCTTCAAATATTAAAAAAAGAAGAAAAAAAAAAAAAAGAAATGAAGCCATGCAAACTAGCTCTTTTGCAAAATGAGTCTTCCAAGAGACCTGGCTTTCCGTCAAGTAAGAGCTTTAGAAGAGCCTGAAATCGGCAGACTTCACCAGCATATTCTAGTTTCAGATGTATGTGCTCTAAGACACTAGAAAAAAACAGACAGAATTTGGCCTAGTTGGGGTTTTGGAACCAAGAACAGGTAAGAAGAGGGTGTATATACGGACATCCCCCACCCAGCTTTTGACCTTGATTGAAATAAGGCAACCCTAAAGTGATTCAAAAGCTCATCATTGGGGCTGGCTCTGGAGTAAGAATGGTGCTTTTTCACTGCGGCCTTTGTGATTAATACACCAGATTCATAAATACACATATGTATTATACACACATCCATTTTTATATCAATAGAAAATGCTTTCCAGATGTGTTTTTGAAGTGATAGGCTTTGTGCTGCTGAGGTTTTATTTTCTGTGAGGTCTCAGCCCAGCCCAGCATACAGCTTATTGTTTTTATATCAAAAAGACGGGTCTTACCTGCTTAATAAGCTGGAGGAATTCGCAGCAACCTGGGGGGAACTGAAGGAATGCAGCTTTCGTATCTGATTAGAGAGATGTGGCCAGGTCCCCAGGGTTCTCAGGTTTAGCTGCCGAGGCCGACAATGTCATCCATTGTCTTCCACAGCCATGTGCTAAATGATTCAGGTTTCTGTGGCCCTCTGCCCCAGCCTGTGTGCAGAGCCCCAGAGCACACCCAGAGGGGTGTTGACCACTAGGCTGTTGCTGTTGGCGTTCTGGTTTCCCACGGTCTTTGCAAGTGTCCTTTGTGATGGCCTTTGTGGGAGCATGAAGAAGGGAGCCACAGTTTTCTGAGTCTCTCAGAGAAGTCCATATGCTCCAAGTTTGAAGAGTCTTTTCTCTTTGACTTGTGAGTGGCAGGCAGCTTCAGTGCTTTAGAGTCGGAATTCTGGCTTGGTGTTTACGGACTGTGTAACCTTGGGCGAGCCCCTTAACCTCTCTGAGCTGATGGCTCATCTGCTGTAGATTGAACACTTTATATCTCTTGGGTTATTGGCAGATTAAATTAGATGATGCATGGAAAGCTCTTAGCACCGAGCCTGGCACGTAACAAACCCTTAATGAATAGTAGTTAATATTGTTATCATTATTATTACTATTATTAAGATAATTTACCTTTTTGTTTTCATTCTGTTGCCCAGGCTGGAGAGCAGTGGCACAATCACACCTCACTGCAGCCTTGACTTCCTGGACTTAAGTGATCCTCCCACCTCAGCCTTCTGAGTAGCTGGGACTACAGGCATGCACCACCAAGCCCAGCTAATATTTAAACATTTTTTTGTAGAGTTGGGGTCTCCCTATGTTGCCCAGGCTGGTCTCAAACTCCTAGGCTCAAGCCGTCCTCCCACCTTGGCCCCCTAAACTACTGGGATTACAGAGGTGAGCTGCTGTGCTGGGCCATAATGATTTAACTTAAGCCTCATTCCACACTGATTTTCCCATGAGTCCACTGGGTTAGAAGTAGGTGTGAATACAATGCCTCTGGAAATCCTTCCTGGACTTACCTTAAAATTTTTCTTGCAACATCTCCTTTGGGCACATCTTCCAGAGCCCCGAAAACAAATACTTCGTCCTAATAGTCCGGAGCCATATCAGGGACTTTGAACTCTAGGTTAAGTTTCCTCCTACCCCACTCTTCTTTTTGGAAGGACTGGTTAGACTAACCTCAGATCATAAACATAATGTGAAATTCGGGGCTCTGGAGCCAGTGCTGGCAATAGTTCCCTCCTGCCTTTTTTTGGTGAGGGGGTGGGCAGTACTGCGTCTTGCTCTGTCGTCCAGGCTTGAATGCAATGGTGTAATCTCGGCTCACTGCAACCTCTGCCTCCTAGGTTCAAATGATTCTTCTGCCTCGGCCTCCTGAGTAGCTGGGACTCCAGGCACCCACCACCATGCCTGGCTAATTTTTGTATTTTTAGTAGAGACGGGGTTTCACCATGTTGGCCACGCTGGTCTTGAATGCCTGATCTCAGGTAATCCACCCGCCTCAGCCTCCCAAAGTGCTGTGATTACAGGCGTGAGCCACCGTGCCCAGCCTACAGGTCTCTTTTGATGTGAGCTTTCATCTTTGTCCAGGGTGGACCCCAGAAGGGTATACACCAGGCACTCAATTAGGATGTGTTGAGTGAGGGGTGGATGAGAAGAGGCTTTGCTAATGGTCATCCTGGAGGAAGTAATAACACAATGGTGATAAAGGTACTAAAATCAGTCATTTTCTGGGTGCTTATGTACTCTATACCAGGCAGTAGACTGGGTGTGCCCTATGCCAGGCAGGTAGGCTGGGTGTTGCATACAGATTTTTCTCATTTGCTTCTCAAAAGATACCCTTTGGTGTAGACACCCTGGTACCCTTTTAAGAGATGAAATGTTGGGGTTTATCCAAAGTCCCCATGACGGTAAAGGGCAGAGCCCAGATTTGGGGCTAAAGAGTCTGATTCAAGAGCTCTTGCATCTCTCCACCAGCTTGTGGGGCCTGCCTGACTCAGTTGTCAAAATGCTGAAGGTTTGAGTTGGCCTTGTGTTGAAATCCCCAGGGAGCTGCCCTGTTCCATTTTAGATCAGGATGACTTAGCTGAGCTCAGAAAACTGGAGGGGCAAAATCTTAAATCCTCTCTTTAAAGAAAGATAGGGACCTACTTGTCCATGGACAGATTGACTACATCATGCTCTAACAGAAATTCCTGAAACTCTTTTTCTTTTTTGAGACAGGGTCTTGCTATGTTGCCCAGGCTGGAGTGCAGTGGCGTGATCACAGCTCACGGCACCCTCGACCTCCCGGGCTCAAGTAATCCTCTTGCCTCAACCTCCTGAGTAGCTGAAACTACAGACATGCACCATTAGGCCTGGCTAATTTTTTAATGTTTGTAGAGACAGAATCTCCTTATGTTGCCCAGGCTGGTCATGAACTACTGGGCTCAGGCAAGCCTCCTGCCTCAGCCTCCAAAAGTGCTGGGATTACAGGCACGAGCCCCTGTGTCCGGCCTCATGAAATCTTTAAGAAGTATGACATAGACCAATACAAGTTCCTCCATTAATTTCATCTTTAGTTAACAATCATATACATTACATATCTGTTTCTACATACAAGGAGAAAAGGTCTATAAGATACATAACCAATGTTTAAGTGTTGGTTAGACATTATATATTTTTTAGTTTTAAAAATTATATTTATATTTATTATTTTAATCTAAAGTTTGTACTTTTTCAATTAAAAAATAAAAAAGCACAGAAAGGTATACAGGGAAGAATCCTCCCTTCCCCTGTCCACAGCTTTCCAGTTTTTCTTTGCAACGGCAGTCAAGGCTTTCCATGTATTATGTGTCTTTTTAGAAAGTGTCCATGCTCAGACTCCAATTAGGAGGGAGAATTTTCTTTTTAGTGCATACCTGTTGAGCATCCATTGCTTGAGTTTTTGACAAGCATGGTTTAAAAAAAATCAAAGATAACAAAACATAATCATTAAAGGGCACAAATATTTGACCCCGTCTTATCCCCCAGCTTCAGAAGCAGATGCTGTGAAACTGTTTCTTCTTTAACTGAGACAATGAGCTGTGTTCTCTGTCTGGTTCTCCAATAGCTACAACAGTGGAGCCTTCAGCTAGCGTGGAGAAGAAAATCCCAAGGCCTTTGATCTCTAGTCCCATCACCTTGACTGGTCTCCATGGTAACTACCATACCCAGGTAGGTGGAGAATGAGCCCCATTGTTCCTTCCTCCCCACCTTCATTCCACCTTAATTACCCAGACCTCGGTTTGCATTCAGGAGCCAGGAAGACATGCATGTAGATAAAGTGACACACCTGCCTCCTCATCCTCCTCTGTTCCTTTCTTTACCTGCCTTCTCTAGCTACAAGATGCCTCTATTGCTCTCATGGTTCTGGGTTCAAGTCTCAGTTATCCATGTGATTTAAGCCCTATGACCTGTACAGGGATTACTTTGCACCTGAGAACCTGGTTTTCTCATTTGTGAATTGGGAATAAAAATAGTACCTACATTTTAGGATTGAAAGCTAAATACTGACCAGGCATGGTGCCTCATGCCTGTAATTCCAACATTTTGAGAGGCTGAAGTGGGAAGATCACTTGAGTCCAGTAGTTCAGGACCAATTTGTTCAACATAGCAAGATTCTGTCTCTACAAAAAAATAAATAAAAATATTTAGCCAGCCATGATGGCATGCACCTGTGGTCCCAGCTACTCCAGAAGCTGAAGTGGGAGGATTGATTGAGCCTGGGAGGTTGAGGTTGCAGTGAACCATTATTGCACCACTGCCTGGGCAACAGAGTGACTCTGTCAAAAAAAAAAAAAAAAAAGAAAGAAAGAAAGAAAAAAAAGGCTCATGCTTGTAATCCCTGCACTTTCGGAGGCCAAAGCGGGCGGATCATTTGAGGTCAGGAGTTTGAGACCAGCTTGGCCAACATGGTGAAATCCTGTCTGTACTAAAAATAGAAAAATTAGCTGGGTGTGTTGGTGCACGCCTGTAATCCCAGCAACGTGGGAGGCTGAGATTGGAGAATCACTTGAGCCTAGAAGGCAGAGGTTGCAATGAGCTGAAATCGTATCACTGCACTCCACCCTGGGTGACAGAGCTAATTTTTGTGTTTTAGTAGAGATGGGGTTTCACCACGTTGGCCAGGCTGGGCTTGAACTGCTTACCTCAAGTGATCTGCCCACCTCAGCCTCTCAAAGTCTGGGACTACAATGTGAACCACTGTGCCTGGCCAACATCACTTTCTCTAGGGTTCTTACTTGATTCACCAAGATGTTCACTTTAGCTATTCCCAAATCTTAGTATTTGTCACATTGTATGACAGCCGTCCATTTCCTTACCTGTAACCACCTCCTGTAGTTTGTGAGCACCTAGAAAGTTGGGTCTGTGTTCTGTTTGGTGTTTAATTCCCTGGCAGAGTATTTCTTCTAGAACATTCTTGATAGATATTTGGATATATTCATTGCACAAATATTTATTGAGCAGCTACTATGTATTGGGGAATATAGTTATAATTTATGTTTATAGAGAGTTTATGTTCTAATGTGGGTGGATGCATGGATGCAGTCTCTAGAACACCTGGCCATCAGCAATACAGATCTTCCTGTAGTTCTCCAGACATGTGGGGCTTTCATCTCTGCATTTGCATGTGCCATTCCCACTGCTTATGGTGTCCTTTCTCCAGTGTTTGCTTAATCCCCACACCTGAGCTAGGGGGAATAAATCCTTGCTGTAAATCACTGTGTTCGTGACCCTCTGGCACTTTGATAACTTGGTTTGAATAGGGTTTTGAGTGTGTGGGTGCCCCTAGAATGTGGACTACGAGGGAATCAGGAGAACATCTAGCCCTTGACCAGTGCAGCTCCAGGACTGGGGTCAGGGCTGGGCACTGAGGAAACCCTTAGCAGACACATGCTAAAGAATGGGAGAGTGCAATCACATCCGTGCTCCTTCTGCTTCTGGCTGAGGACTGATTTGGCCTCCCAAGTTGCTGGGATTATAGGCCAAGAGACATGGATATAAAACCTACTTTACTTTCTGAAGCTCAATGATAAACAGCAATTGACACAGTGCAAGGGGCAACAGGGAGTGGGGGGGACTGTGGCAAAATGCAGAGTCCTGTCTCAAGGGACCACCCCCGACTCAGCTTTAGCTGATTATGACCTTGTAGAAATGTGGGTTTAATGTTGCTAAAACTTTCATGCTTTCAAGAAAAGCTGGAAAATTGGATTTTTTTTCAATGTGAAAGCTTCTGATTTTTAAATGTTGGCAAATGAGTCAAATTTAAAAAAATATATTGTGTGCGCCAAAACTCTGTGAGCCAAACATAACAAGTCTGGGGGCTGAATTGTAGCTCACATGCAGCCAGTTGTAATCTTTGGTGTAGTTTACGCCTGTGGACCAGAGGAAGTTGCTGGCTTCTCAAGGGAGAAAGAGCATGACCTTGACCTCTGGCGAAGGCCTCTTCAGTAAGAACAAAGATAAGATAATGTATCCTTGACTTCAGACTAAAGTGCTGGGAGAACTCAGAGGAAGGGGAGAGATTTAGTGTGCAGGAAAGGCAGGAGTGCCTGAGAGTGGGCTTTGTCATTAAGAAGAGACATGAAATGAATTTTACAGTAAACAAGGGACAGGCCTAATATCACAGCTACAAGTCAAAGGCAGCCAGAGTCCTAGGCTTGTCTAGATGATGCCATGAAGTGTTCTTTGCTTCGCCTAAAGTTTTTCAAGATTCTTTTTGGGGGAAGGGAAGATAAAACTCAATTGTGTGATATCATATACATTTGAGGGATGAACCTCAGCATGCATCCCATGGTTTCTCTGATAAACCAGGTTGCAGGCAATGCTACCACGTTTCAAGGGTATCCAACTTAACACACCCCTGGAATGGGCTCAAGCTCTCCTCCTGCTTACTTTCCTTTAAGAGGAATCAAAATGCTGATTTGAATTCCCCATCTTCAGAGACAGACTGGGGCACACAATCATGTATAGAAATCCCTCCCTACACATACATCTGTTATACACATTGCCACGGTGTACTCTGGTTGTTCAACAATGAGCAGAATTATTTCCTCTCATTACTTGCCATGTCACTTCAAAACCGCACTCGGAAAAATAAAACCACTCAAGGGGTCTCAGCCAATCCAGCTGCCTTGCCAGCCCAACTTTCCAAACAGGAGTTGGGGGGGTGGCGGGGGAGGGGGAGGTGTTGGGGTGCACTGGGGCGGAGGCTGGCTGTGTGTGAGGGAACAGAGCCATGGCTGGATGAATTCCTGTTGCTTCCTGTGTGCCCCATTGTGTGTCTGTGTGCGTGTGGGTCCATGCATATGTGTGTACATGTCTATCTGTGCGTCTGTCTGTCTGCATGTCGGCGTTTTTCTGTCTCTATCTGCCCCGATATCTATCTGTATGTGTCTGTCTGTCTTTGCCTGTCTTTGTGTCTGTCTCTGTCTCTGTGTGTCTGTGCATGTGCTGTATATCTCTCTTAAATAGCACCACTTACCACATATTTACACTCTGCAAGTCCTCATATGACATGCTTTTTGTACACGTGGGCGTTCCTATTGAATCTTTACCGTAACCACACAGCAGAAAGTACAATCTTAATTTTAGAGATGATTAATTTTACGGAGGCTTGCTAGTCTATTCATCCATTCATTCAAACATATATTCAGCATCTCTTGAGCACTAGGCACGGTTCTAAGCATAAGGAAATGGCACTGGAGACACACAAATCCCCTGCTGGCACGAGGCTCACGTGAGTGGGGAGAGATGCATTATAGATCAGT
The DNA here is from genome assembly GCA_963574635.1 of Cheracebus regulus. NCBI lineage: Eukaryota > Metazoa > Chordata > Mammalia > Primates > Pitheciidae > Cheracebus > Cheracebus regulus. The sequence goes on from CAUYQU010044290.1 coordinate 43,929, forward strand.
ACACAAATGGATATTATTTCAGAGCTAGCTGGTAGCACAACTAGTATGTGTTCATAGAGCCTGCTAAGGGTGAGGGTGGTCCTCTTGAGCCCTGAGCTAGAATTCAAGACATCTGGGGAAGTGGCAGAGCTAGCTTAACCCCTTTGCAAAAGACATACCTATGCCAGGTGAAAAGAGGCTCCAGTACAGGGTGTTCAGCTGGAAAGTCACCTTAGTCCTTTGCTATGGGAATGCTATATTCTTCAAAGTTTGGGGATCTTGCAAAATGACACCCCTCCACACACCTGGGGAGAATGAAATAGGCGAGGACCCACTTTGCACTTCTTTCTGCAGGGACAGTGGCTGTGTGGACTGGAGGCAGTGACCTCCCTGTTTCTGTCCTGAATTATTATGTCCAGGTGCCCCTGTGGGAAGGCAGGGGTCTGGGCATTGCACAGACTTGAGTTGGAGCACTGACTCAGCTGTGGATGGCCTGTGTGTCCTTGGGTGAAGTGATCCAAGAATTGGACTCAAAGGAATATAAACACTCTTCGTGAAGCAGGGAGGCCTGGAAGAGAAGATTTGTTTTCAGTTGAGTCATGCTGAACAGAGCATTCAGTTCCCTTGGGCCCTGTTCACACCACAGAATTCCCTCTGCACGGAGGAAAACAGTTGTGTGTTTCAACGTCAAGAAGCCAGTACTTATTGAGCCTGCTTTTTTTTTTTTTTTTTTAACATGCTAGGGACTAGATGCTAATTTGTCTACATGTGCTTTATCCGTCTGAGGTAGCTATTATTATTATTATTTAGAGACGGAGTCTCACTCTGTTACCCAGGCTAGAGTGCAGTGGTGCGATCTTGGCTCACTGCAGCCTCCTCCTTTGGGTTCAAGTGATTCTCCTGCCTCAGCCTCCTGAGTAGCTGGAACCACAGGTACTCACCACCATACCTGGCATAATTTTTTTTTTTTTGTATTTTGTTTTTAGTAGAGATGTGGTTTCACTATGTTAACCAAGATGGTCTTGATCTCCTGACCTTGTGATCTGCCCACCTTGGCCTCCCAAGGTAATTATTTTTATTATTTTTTTCTTCAGAAATAGAGACAGATCTTTCTGTGTTGTTCAGGCTGGTCTTGAACTCCTGGCCTCAAGCAATTCTTCTGCTTCCACCTTCAAAAATACTGGGGTTATACTGTTCCTGGACTGAGGTGGGTATTATTAAGCCCATCTTCAAATGGAACAATTGAGATTCAGAATGGGTAAGACGCTTGTCCAGGGCCACCTAATCAATGTGGGACATAAACACAGCTTCCTCTGGTTTCACGGACAATACTTGTCACCACAACAGTTCACCTAAGCAAGCATGTGGGGACTACAACATTGGAGGTGGCTGGATATGGGTGAGAGAAGGGAAGTAGGGTGGGCTAAAAGTTAGGACGAAGTCTTCGGAGAGGTCCTATCAGAACCCCTGAGTGTTCAGAGAAACAGAAAGATACCCCTGTGCCATTGAGAGGACACTGAGGGGGAGAAAGGGCTTTAGAGGTTCCTTGGGCATTTCCATAGAATATTTGAGGTTGATCACAGTGGTTCACACCTGTAACTCCAGCACTTTGGGAAGCTGAGTGGGTGGATTCCTTGAGTCCAGTAGGTTGAGACCAGCCTGGAGCACATGGCAAAACCCTGTGTTTTAAAAAAAAAAAAATCAAAAACTTTCAAGCCTTTTTTTCCCTTCCCGAATATACCATAATACAGCACCATCTTGTCTTGCTTTTGTAGATTCGGTAGTTGTGGAGCTGGGTGTAGAATATGGAGACTTGGGCTCAGTGAGTTCTGGTATCCCCTGTTTTCTCCAGAGAACAAACCAAGCAGTGTTGACTTACGTGAATGGTTCTGTATTTCTAATGAAGCACCAGGATTTAGGCACCAATTTATTGCTTAGGGATAAAGGTGAGAAAAGGGCAACCTCCCCATCCAGCCACTCAAGGTACTTGAGGTAGTGAGCCGCCCAGCCCTGGACGCATGCAAGCAGGGGATACATTATTCCATGGAAGGATAAGGAGTTGGACTAAATAATATATGAAGTTATTTTCAATGCTCAATGCCAAGTTTCTGTGACATTAAGGAGTTGGTTATACTCGGAGCCAATCAACTGTTTTATGCAGCAACCATTATGTGCTCTGAAGCTTAAACAATCAAGAATCTGGCTGAGTGTGGTTGCTCACCCCTGTAAATCCTAGCTGAGCCCAGCGGATCACCGGATCTCAGGAGTTCAAGACCAGCCTGGGCAACGTGGTGAAACCCTGTCTCTACTAAAAATACAAAAAATTAGCTGGATATGCTGGCACATACCTGTAATCCCAGCTATTTGGGAGGCTGAAGCACAAGACTCCCTTGAATCTGGGAGGTGGAGGTTGCAGTGAGCTGAGATCACATTATAGTGCAGCCTGGGTGACAGAGTGAGACTCTGTCTCAAAAAAACAAACCAAAACAAAAACAAAAACATTCAAGAATCACCTGGTAAGCTGTTTTTTTCCCCCGAGTCTCAATCATTCCCTCCTTTTGTGGTCTAGACTCAGGCACAAAGATTAGTATATTCAATCATGATTTACAGACATAGTATAATAGGGTGGTTCTAAGCCTGGATTAAAATCCTGCTCTACCACTCACTAGCTGGTGACTTTGAGCAAATGACTAAACCCCTGTGAACCTCCACCTTTCCTTCTGTAAGATGGGACTAATAATGAAACCTACCTCATGGCATCAGGGTCATGGTTGAAGGAGATGTGCCATGTAAAGCAATGATCACAGTGCTCAACACAGTGTAAGGGCTTTATAAATATTAGCTATTATTATTATTGATTCAATAAGATATTAACTGAAGGCCAGTGAAGTGTGAAACCAGAGGAATCATGAGTAATATATAGAAAAGAAAAAGATCTTTCTGTTATAGGAAAACCTGATCCTCCTACCTGCAAGGACATCCATATACATGGAAGAAATGCAGGGAAACAGGTACATTCCTCCTCTCAATTTTCAAAAAGTCTTCCCACGAGGTCACACTTGGGTGAAACCCAAGGCTTGGGTGATGTTTGGGCCTTGATTTGATCAGAATCAGCCTTTCCCAACCAGCCTGCACATGCTATTGATATATAACATAGCATTATTTATGACTTGTTGAATACCCACAGTCTGTTCAGCCCTTTACAAGAGATTGAGAAGATAAGTTCTGGGCCCCCGGGGATTTGGGATTTAAGTTACTCAGATTGAAAATGCGCTAGCTGAGAAAGGGCTTGGATGCCTGCAGCACGTCGACCCTAAACTCATTTATTCCTCCCATAAAGAAGACGATTACATGAGTAGCTGAGTTTGGATCTTTGCAGAGGTGAACCTTGATATAGAAAAAATAATAACAGCATACACTATTACAAATTAATTAAAAAAGAACTCTTTCTGAACTCTAAACCATGGAGCAGTAAGTCATCTTAAACCATGAAACTAAAGATTTCCTGAGCTCCTTTACAAGTCTTTAACTGTTGTTGTTGTTTTTTTTAGATGAAGTCTCACTCTGTCACATGGGCTGGAGTGCAATGGCACAATCTCTGCTGACTGTAACCTCTGCCTCCCAGATTCAAGTGATTCTCCTGCCTCAGCCTCCCAAGTAGCTGGGACTACAGGTGCCCACTACCATGCTGAGCTAATTTTTGTATTTTTTGTAGAAACGGTATTTTGCCACGTTGGCCAGGCTGATCTAGAACTTCGGACCTCAAGTGATTCACCCGCCTTGGCCTCCCAAACTGTTGGGATTACAGGCGTGAGCCACTGCACTGGGCCACATGTCTTTAACTTTTAAACTTTACTGTCCAAGTTATTTACTGTATAGATGTGAGTGAAGGAGGAATATGGCTTTTTAAAGGTGGAGAAGGAAACACAAACAGATGCCATTTTGTCTGGAAGGTTGGTTGCCTTCAAGATCTCTGGATTCTCCTCTGTTCTGGCCATCCATGCCGAGATCCTATTTAACCCTGACTCTCTTACTATGGCCTTTGCTTAGTGAAATCTTGAAGATACCTCCATAAAAGAACACTGATTCATTGTCATTCTGTTTCAAGAAAGAGAAGATATCCTGTAGATCCAATTAAATAAGTGTCTGTGTGTTTGATAGCGATGTGGTAAACTTGGCCCCATGCTGCTTGATTCTGCCCACAGTTGCAGGGAAATCTGATGAGTATGAAACACTATGGGACTTATCTCAAATGGAAGCCTCCTTTCTTGTGGTCAGTCTGATTCCTCACCCAAGACAGAAATCTAAGAGCTACCCTGGAGTCTTCATTCACCAGTTTTCCTTATATTCATCATGTCATGGCACTCTGTAGCCTAGACAGCCTTCCACCCTTCCTCTGCACACCCTGGTCTGGGACACCATTCCCTTTAATTAGCTAATTAATTTTTGTAGAAATGGGATCTTGCTAGGCTGTCCAGTCTGGTCTCGAACTCCTGGCCTCCAGTGATCCTCCTGCCTTGGCCTTCCAAAGTGCTGGGATTACAGGCCCTTTTACTTAAAAGGCAAGAACACCTTCCTAACTAGTCCTGCCTTTGCTGCTTTGTTTTGTGCGAGACTCTGTTTTTAACACTCATCCATAGTTAATGTCTTATTGTAGTTGAACATAAATGTAGCAAAATGCAAACGTGGGAAGGACATAGCTCATTTGCACAGAATGAACCGAGCATGTACCCAGCACCCTGAAACATAATATTCCCACAATATTCCTTAGCAGCCCCTTCACCCTCCTTTCCAGTCATTACCTTCCCTCACCCAAGGATAACCACCATCTTGACTACTTACACATGGTTTGAGCTTTACTTGGTTTTGAAGCTTATAGAAAATGCAGTCATCCAATATGTAGAGCCAGTCCTGCTGTAATGCTTGTTTTGAAAATGCAGGCTTGTTCTCAGGTGATTGATATATTAGGGAACAATTTGAGTGTAAGACAAATATTGCATGTGCTTATGCGTAATTTTGTTGTGAGAAACACTAAATAAATGTAGAAAACTGCACCCAGCTGAACTGAGCCACAGAGGAATACACAAAATGCACATTCCTCTAACATCTACCAGCTGCCTCAGTTCACTCCAACTGTCATGAATCACCCTCATCCCCATCTGGTGTTACAACTTCCTGATTTCAGACAACCTCCTACCACTTCCCAAAATCTCACAAGCTGCAACTCTTCCAATGCACATTCTTGCAAGCAAACTTCAGGACTTTTCTAAAATCCCTTATTTATTGTAGTATTTATGCATTTAAAAATAATTTTACATATATAAAACTGTGCTATCACTTTTATGATGTTCTTTTTTTTGAGACAAGGTCTGGTTCTGTCACCCAGGCTGAAGTGCAGTGGTGCAATCTTGGCTCACTGCAAACTCCACCTTCCAAGCTCAAGCCATCCTCTCACTTCAGCCTCCTGAGTAGCTGGAACTACAGGCATGTAACACCATGCCTGGCTAATTTATTTTTTATTTTTTGTAGAGACGGAGTTTTGCCATGCTGTCCAGGCTGGTCTCGAACTCCTGACCTCAAGTGATTCACCCACTTTGGTCTCCCAAAGTGCTGGGATTACAGGTATGAGCCACCACGCCTGGCCATATTCCTATTTTTTTTAAAAAAATGTTTCACTGACAAAGTCTTTAGTATTATCCCCCAATCCCATTTCCCCCATAAACTCTGTGGCTTTTATTGAGTGAACTTGCATAGCACAGTAGTTTTTAGGTCCACGTGCAGTGTCATAGCAGAACTTACTGTACGCACATGCCTGCTTTCGTTCTTTCAGCACATTTCATGTTTGTGAAATTAATCTATGTCACTGCACATAATTGTGGACCAAGATTAGGTTACTCTTAATGTTGCATTTCACACCCTGTACAGTTTAAGAATAATGCAATTTATTGATCTGTTCTGCTATGGCTGGGCATTTGAATTGTTTCCAGTTTGGGACTTTTTCAAACAGGGTGACTATGGACATTTGTGTTTGGTGAACATAGCGCTCCTATTTCTCTTAAGTGTAAACCTGGGAGTAGAAGTATTTGCTGTCAGGAAAGGGGTATGTTCAGCTTTAGCAGAAACTGCTAAACAATTTTTCAAGATGGTTGGATCAATGTATCTTCCCACTAGAAGCTTATGATGTGTCCTAAGTTGTTTATATTTGCCAACTATGATATAACAAAAAACCAGGAAATATTTGGTTTTTGCTCCCAGTTCCTGCACACAGCTCCCAAACCTGCTGGAGCCTCCAGAGTGAGATGAATGTTTTTGCATGTAAATGTGCTAACTGGCAGATAGGGACACCTGGAGAGCTATAGGATGGAGGCTGGTGACCGAGGGCAAGGCACAATTCAAGGGTTGGAACTTTCAGCGCCACTCCCTGACCCCTAAGGATGGGAGAGGGGCTGGAGATTGGGCTAATCACCAATGGCCAATGATTTAATCAACAATACCTCCGTAAAAAACTTCTAAATAATGGAGTTCAGAGAGCTTTCATGTTGGTGAACACATGGAGGTGTTGGGAGGGTGATTCACCCAGAGATGGCATGTGTATTAGACTGTTCTCATGCTGCTAATAAAGGCTTTTTATCGAAACACAACCATGCCCATTCATTTACATGTTCCCTGATGGTAGAATCGAGTAGTTGAGACAGATAATATATGTCCCACAAAACTTAAAAAAAATACTCTCTGGCCCTTTGAAGAAATAACGCAGAGACTGGATAATTTATCAAAGAAAGAGGTGGTCAAGTGCAGTGGCTCATGCCTGTAATCCCAGCACTTTGAGGGGCTGAGGCAGATGGATCACGAGGTCAGGAGATCGAGACCATCCTGGCAAACATGGTGAAACCATGTCTCTACTAAAAATACAAAAAATAGCTGGGCATGGTAGCGTGTGCCTGTAGTCCCAGCTACTTGGGAGGCTGAGGCAGGAGAATTGCTTGTACTCAGGAGGCTGAGGTTGCAGTGAGCCGAGATCGTATCAGCCTGGCACCTGGCGACGGAACAAGACTCTGTCTAAAAAAAAAAAAAGAAAGAGGTTTAACAGACTCACAGTTCCACATGACTGGGGAGGCCTCACAATCATGGTGGAAGGCAAAGGAGAAGCAAAAGCATGTCTTACATGGGAGCAGACAAGAGGGCGTTTGCAGGGGAACTCCCATTTCTAAAGCCATCAGATCTCATGAGAATTATTCTCTATCACGAGAACAGCAAGGAAAAGACTCGTCCCCGTAATTCAGTTACCTCCCATCAGATCCCTTCTGTGACACATGGGAATTATGGGAGATACAATGCAAGATGAAATTTGGGTGGGGACACAGCCAAAGCATTGCAACATACCTCATCCTATGCATCTCTTCCATTTGCATCCTGAGTTACTCCTGAAGCCATCCTAGCAAAATATTGAATCTGACATGGGAGGTTCTGGGAACCTCTGATGTTTAGCCAAGCTAGACAGTGAGATGAATTAGCTGGGAACCCAATAGTTGTGACTGGTGTCTGATGTGAGGGCAGTCTTGGGGGACTGAGTTCTTAAATGCATGAAGTCTGACACTAGTTTTGGGTAGTTAGTGACAGAATTGAATTGAATTGCAGGGCATCCAGTTGGTATCTGGAGAGCTGGAGATTTAGTCGGTGTGAGGAAAATCCATACACCTTTGGTGTCAGAAGGTTGAGTTCACCAATGCCGGATGTTATCAGATATTATTTTTTATTTTCACCATTATGATGAAAGTCTCACTTTTACTTTTGGCTCCTCCAATCCCTTCACTCTAAGAGCCATAAAGAACTGAAAAAAATGCAGGTCCGATCATGTTACTTCCTTATTAAAAACGGACACTTCATATGCCCTTAGGACATAGTACAGACGATTAAGGAAGTCCTGGCTTCAGCCTCTTCTCCACCTCATCTTTTGTGACTTTCCTTCTTACTTGTTTCACTCCAAAATACTTAGATTTCTTTAAAATCCTTGAACATGCAACTAGATCTTTGAAATGCTGTTCATTTTGCCTGGAGCCCTCTGTGTCTGCCCCTGCTCCTTCCTTCTTAATTAACTGATCATCTTTCAGGTCTTGTCCTAAAACATGCCTCTTCAGTAGGATTTTAACTGACCTCTCACACTGGCTTGAATTGAGATTTGACAAACTATTTTCTGTCAACCCAATTTGGTCGATTACCTGTTTTTGTCAATAAAGTTTTATCAAAACGCAACTATGCCCACTCATTTACATGTTCCCGAATGGCAGAATTGAGTAGTTGAGACAGAGAATATATGGCTCACAAAACTCAAAAAAACAAAAAATACTCTCCGGCCCTTTGAAGAAAGAATTTGCCAATCCCTGGGGTTAGATCACCCAGTTTATATGCTCCATCAGCAACTTGTCCTTTAAAGATCTTCATGACAGATTCTATTTAATGTCTGTCTTCCTTCCTGGAAATTGGGTATCATGAAAGTAGGGACTTGCCTTAACCTTATCTGGCAAGCATGGTAAACATGCAATAAATTTTTATGAATAAATCAGTTATCAATCATTATTCATTCTTTAGGCAGATATGGCTAGTTACTTTACTAGTATCTTTTCTCTTTTATTTCCCTTAGAAATAGGGCTCAAATTTTTTGTGAGTGCCAATTTAAAAAACATGTTTTTAAGCTTCCCTTGCAGCTAAATTTGTTATATGACTAAGTTTTGACTACTGCTAAATGTGTGATGTCTGAAAAGACTGGTTAAGAGAGTTGATTTAAGACTTTTATCCCCTCTTCTCCCTGACCTCTGCACCTACAATCTGGAAAGTATACGTAATGGCTGGATACTTATCCAGCAGCCAGCTTATCCTATGCAGTGACCCAAGGGTAAAGGGAAAAGATAGAAAGAGCCGACTCTGCCTCCCTGAAAACTTGATAGAATTGCCCTGTTTTTAATTAACCACTTCACGGATTCTCTTATGACAGAAAAAGTGAAATCCTGAATGCAAATGTTAAAAGACATTGTAGTTGGGCTTAAATTTCTAACCAATATGATTGGTTAGAAAGATATCCCTCTCTCTCTTCCCCCCACCCTCCCCAACCCCGCTTGGAATTCTCCCTTTGGTAAGACCAACCCAAACGTGTCCTACCTGTTTGTAAAAATTCTTCCAGGCTACCATCTTGGTAGCTCATCTGATACTGCAGTTGAGCTCTGATGTTACAATTCACCTCTGTCCAACAAACTGCTGGCAATTCAGCTTCATTTTCTTAATCTCTTTTAAGACCTCAGGTTTTGACACCTGGCCTCTTCCTGTCTTCTGGAACACCCACAGCTTAAAGAAAAAAGTGTTGTCAGCATTTCCAGGAAGGACAACAAAAGTAAACTCTTCTTCCTTTAATCTTTTCTCCATTTATTTGAGAGAAACTTACTGACCTATATTACGTGCTAGGCTCTGTGATAAGTGCAACCTTCAAGGGGCTTAGTTCTAATATCTCAAATGATCAATAACCATGTCTTTTTTTAAAAAAAATCCATGTCTCTATTTATCTATCTATCACCAATTGTCTACTTATCTAGTAATCTATTTGTCAAGATATTGCTTTAGTAAGAGGGATGGTTTCAAAACAATTATATAGGCAACAAAAATGTGTAGATGACAAGATGACTTAATTCAGGTGTTGACACACTAGGCTCTGTAAGCCAAATTCAGTCTACTGCCTTTTTGTAGGGTTCAAGAACTAAGAATTTTATCTTTTTTTTTTTTAAAGACAACCAAACCGTTGAAGATTCAGTGGTACTTTTGTAGGTGTGTTATACAGGTACATTCATGTCACGGGAGTTTGTTGTACAGATTATTTCATCACCCAGGTACTAAGCATAGTATCCAATAGTTATTTTTTCGATCTTTTTCCTCCTCGCACCCTCCACCCTCAGGCAGTTCCCAGTGTCCGTTGTTCCCCTCTTTGTGTCCATATGTTCTTCTCTGGCTCCCACTGTTTGGTTTTCTGTTCCTGTGTCAGTTTCCTAAGGATAATGGCCTCTAGCTCCATCCATGTTCCTGCAAAGAACATGATCTCACTCTTTTTAAGGGCTGCATAGTATTCCATGTGTATGTGTACCACATTTTCTTTATCCTGTCTGCCATTGATGGGCATTTAGATTGAATCCATGTTTATGCTGCTGTGAATAGTGTTGCAGTGAACATAACATATGCATGTGTCTTTATGGGGTTTTTACCTTTTTAAATACTTGGAAAAAATAATTAAGCAGAAAATATTTTGTGACACACGAAAATTATAAGAAATTTGAATTTTGGTGCCCATAAATAAAGTTTTATTAGAACACAGGCATGGCCACTCATTTACATATCTATGACCACTTTTGCTTTACAATGGCAGAGTTGAGTAGTTATGACAGAGACCATAGGGCTCATGAAACCTAAACTTTTTGTTATCTGGCCTTTTACAGGAATAATTTGGTGACCCTGAATTTAATGGAATCTCTCCTCACCCCCACCCCAGATTGGGTGGGCAAAAAAAAAAAATCACAAGGTTGAGCAAAGACATTGAGACACCTGCTGGTAAGGAACTCTCATAGTGAATAGGTATTTTCTCCATTATTTCATTTCCCACTTCCAACCTAAAACCCACTAAGAAATAATTCAATGAGATCATCACTTCTAGAAATCTTACCTGGAAAAACTGAAGTGATCTCCAAGATGAGATGTGATTTTCTCATTGGAGAGGAGAAATGGCCCCAGAAAAACACTATAGCTCAAGGGCATACCTGTTTTCCATCCTACTTTCCAATGATTCAAGTAGCTCAAGTAAACCTTTGGCTTCACCAAGGTTGATGAGTTCAACAACAAAGAGAATGTCTTATTGCTCAACTCCAGGTGTGGGGAAATGGAGGAAACCCAGGCTCTTGTTCAGCCCAAGTTGCACACACTCCTACAGTGGCCCCAGTGGACGAGTGTTGCAAGCACAGCAGGTATTTGCAAAGTCAAAGTCCCTGATCAGAGCCTCGTTCCAAAGGAACTCGGTGTTTTTGTCTGTAATTGAAGTTAATTTGATTTATATTTACCCTCTAAGGTCAAGGAAACCTGGATCCAACATCAATCCATCTGTTCTTCCCCTAAGTGTTTTCTAATCCCTCTTCAGTGACATAAATTGTCCACAGTTTCTCCTTCCTTCTCTCATCTTTATTTTGTTCCTGCCACTGAGCTAATGCTGAGCAAATCTTCACAAGCATATGACACTTTCGATCATCAGATCTGCCTAAGTGAAGTCAGCCAAATTCTTCTACTTTTATGGCTTTTAATATTGTCATCGTCATCATTTTGGTAATCATGCACTAGTAAACACTAGCACATATTTCTAAATATATATATATATATATTTTTGCCTAAAATCTGCTAATATAAATGAATGATCTGTCTTAATGAATTAATTAGTTTGGGATGACAAGTGCATATGTCAATAAAGAGAGAACAGAGAAGGGGACGATTTAAGAGAATGGTGGAACAAGACACATTTTCCTATTTATTAAAATAGAATTCGGAGTCCAGGGTTAAACATAAATATTATACAATATGTGAATTAATTCTCTCTAGAAAAGATTTAAACAATAATGAAACATATTGAATAATATGCACAGAGATCTCCCTTCTGTCCTTGCCTCCACTTCCTCTTCTTTCATGTCAGTAGTTGGGTATCTTTGAGCTCTTGTTTCTGTGATAAACTTTTCCATAGATTGCTTTCTTATTTTTGCCATGAAAAACAATACTGCTATGTATCTATTATAAATATGTGAGCAGTTTTGCAGGATGGATTCCTAGAGGAAGATAACACTGAGTCAAAAGATAATATGTTTTACATTTTGATGGCGAACTGCCAATTTGCTTTCCAGAAAGATGTTTCTAATGGAAACACCTAATAATTGAGTACCGTGCTCAATACCTGGGTGATGAGACCAGCCATACTCTAAACCTCAGCATCCAGCAATATATCCATGAAACAAACTTACAGATGTACCCCCTGATTCTGAAATATGAGTTGAAATTATAAAACAAATAAACAAAAAGAAATATCTAATCATGCTTGTCAGGGGCATGGAAGTACCTGTTTGACTTGTTTAACTGCATCTTCATCAATACTGAATTTTTTTTTTTTTTAAGATGGGGTTTCACCATGATGGCCAGGCTGGTCTTGAACTCCTGACCACAGGTGATCCACCCACCTCAGCCTTCCAAAGTGCTAGGATTACAGGCATTAACCAACCTCGCCCGGCCCATTTTTTTTTTTTCCTTTCCTTTTTTTTTTTTTTAACACAGTCTCACTCTGTTGCCCAGGCTGCAGTGGTGCGATCTCACCTCACTGCAACCTCAGCCTCCTGGGTTCACATGATTATCATGCCTCAGCCTCTAGAGTAGCTGGGATTACAGGCATGTATCATGTACCACCATGTCCAGCTAATTTTTGTATATATTTTTAGTAGAGACAGGGTTTCACCATAATGCCTAAGCTAGTCTCCAACTCCTGGCGTTGGCCTGTCAAAGTGCTGGGATTACAGGCGTAACCTACTGTGACTGGCCTTGAATGTTATTAATTAAAAAAAAAAAATTAACCCTTGGGCAAAGAAGGATAGCTCATTATAATAGCATTATTTTAAAAAGTCAAGTGTACTGAAACATATACAATAAAATTTACTCTTTTAAGGATACGGTTTGATAAATTTGACATGTATTCATCACTACAATCAAGAGATAGAACAATTCTGTTACTCCAACATGTTCTTTTGTGCTTCTCTGTAATAAATTCCCTCTTCTCACCTCTAGCCCCTGAATCCCACTGATATGTTTTCTGTTTTTGTAGATTTAACTTTCTCAGGATGTAATATAAATGAAAATTATATATAGTCTTTGGTGTCTGGCTTCTTTCACTTAATACAATAAATACTTCGAGATTCTTCCACCTTTTTCTAGGTGCCAACAGTTTGCTTCTTTTCATTGCTGTGTAGTATTCCATTATATGCATAATTTTTAAAATTCACTCATAAGTTGATAGACATTTGGGTTGTTTTAATAGTTTGGATTAGTGTAAATTATGCTATAAATATTCATTTTTAGGTCTTTGTGTTAACATGTGTTTTCATCTCTTCTGGGTAAATATCTAGGAATGAAATTTCTGTCTTATATTTATTAGTAAATAGTTAACTTTATAAAAACTGGAAACGGTTTTCTAAAGTGGCTGCACCATTTTGCACCTTAACTGTATTGGTTTGCTAGGGCTGCCATAACAAAATACCCAGATTGGGTAGCTTAAATAGCAGAAATTAATTTTCTCTCTATTCTGGAGGCTGGAAGTCTGAGATCAAGGTATTGGCAGGGGTGGTTTCTCCTGAAACCTCTGTCTGTGGTTTGTGGTTGGCTGCATCTTCCAGTGTCTTCCCATCACCTTATTTATCTCTGTGCATGTCTGCATCCAGATACTCCATTTTTTGAGGATACTGGGCATATTGGATTAGGGTACATCCATCCTAATGACCTCATTTCAACATGATTACCTCTTTAAAAACCCTATCTTCAAATACAGTCACCTTCTCAGGTATTAGGGTTTAGGACTGCAACATACTAAGGTAGGGTGGACACAATTCAGCCCTTAACACCAATCAATAAGTTATGAGGGCTTCAATCATTCCACATCCTCACCTACACTTGGGATTGTCAGTCTTTAATTTTAGCCATTCTAGTAGTGTGTAGAACTCACTGTTGCTTTAATGAGTTAAAGCAACTTTTTTTCTTCTTGAGCAATGAATAGCCTTGTGTTTGTGAGTTAGCTCAGTCCTGTTGCTGAGAAGACCAGGGTCATTGTTTTATCCACTTAGGGACCAATCCATGTGGTAGTCAGTCCAAAAACGTGTGTTATTGTTTAGAGTCCAAGAAAGTATGGATGGTTCAGTGTAAACCTTCCACTGCTTCTTGCAAAATGACGTTCGTCTGACTGATGGTTTGAGGTCTTCACATGTTCTTGGGATGAATGAGAATTGTAAGAGCACTTGAAGTCAGATACAGCCAACACCTGTGGCAGGCTGATGGTTTCAGCTTTCTCAGGATAAGACTAAAATGGTCAGTCTGGCTCATGGGGGACTCTGGAAAAACAGAATTAGATAAAATGGGGGAAAGATTTATGATACGAATGAGAGATGCTTTGTGTTGGGGAGGGTCAGGGTAACTCATCAACTTATTGGATTTGATGATCAAGTTTGCTTAACCCAACCCAAGTCTCATTCAAGATAAAACTAGACATTATCCTGGGACACAATCAAGCAGAATGAACTGACAAATGACATGCCTCTTAAGAATTACCCTCCCAAGTAGTTGGGTATATAGATATAAATATGGATACAGACATAGATATTTATAGATATCTTTTGCAATGCAATTGATTCTTTTCTGTTTTCAGTAGATGCTTCCATTTCAGACCCTCAAAGCATAAAAGTTTAGATCTATTCCTTTTTCTTTCCATTTTTCTTTTTCCCTCCCCCAGCTGCCCCCAAACTCAGGCACACAAAAGCCACCCTGATAGATGTAGAGTGATATTACAATTGATTGGCCTGCCACTGATGGTGCATATGTGTTTTGTCGTTAGTGGGGAGGGTGAAAGGGGGGCCGGGTAATAGAATGATTTGGCCTACAAGACAGCTCCTCCTTGATGAACAATCAGACACAAATGTCAATAACAATTGGATTGTCTGTAAGCTACAGTCACTTAGGGCTCCCGGAGCCTGTCCACAGAGCCTGGATTGAAACCCTCAGCCTTGTGAACTCCAAATCAGGTTTGGCATTGGGAATGAAAAGCCATCAGCAGTAATAGTATTACAAGGCTGTTGGTCGAAGAAGTGCAAAGGGCTCTGAATAATGCTCTGGCCCCTGTGTGTCACAGGGTAGAGAAAGATTTCACAGAAGTGGGGAGATGAGGGGGAAAACAAGGTAGGGACTGGTGAGCTCTGAGGGGCACCTATAGTGCTACAGGCGTGGAGGTGGAACTTGCCTGCTTTTGTGTTTGGAGACTGGTAAGGCTTCAGTTGGATCAGAAGGCTGGGACACCTACACATGGCATTTCCATGTTGCTACTTGGCTTCCTTAGAAGATGATGGCTAGCTTCCAATACTGAGCAACCCAAGACAGAAGTGAGAAGAAAGCCAGGTGGAAGAATTATTGTCTTTTATGACTTTGCCTGGAGGTCACAGAGAGTCACTTTTACTCTTTCTGCTTATCAAGGAAGTCACACAATTCTGCTCAGTTTCAAGGAGGGTGGAAATAGACTCCATTGCTTGATGGACTGGCAACATTATGGAACTGACAATATTGCTGTGACTATTTTTGGAAAGATCCCGTGTGCCACAGTTAATATGCGTGCAACCCTTTGTAGCTGGCACTCAGGAAGTAGATATGATTGTTTTGCTGTTCAAGTTCTTCTTGCCACCAGACATTGCAGGGTGTCGGTAGCTAGAGATGGTCTAATCCTCTGCTACCGTGCACTGTGGAAGACCCAGGGGGATTGTGCAAGTGTTTGTTGAATGATTAATGAGTGATTTTTAATGCTTTAACTTCGAAGCTCTCAAAATTGACTGCTGATCAAAAGTGCTGAGAAGGTTGGTTTAAAATATTCCAAAATTTAACCTTTAACCTACTGAATACCCCAGCATGAGGCCTGGGGATAAGCATTTCTAATGATCTCCTCCATTAGCTCAGATGCAGCCAGTGTGGGGAACAGCTGGCTTAACAAACCATTGGTTTAACTCAAGGGAATCCACAATTTTTAACATGAAAGAACTGGCCCGTTTTCCAGATGGGCAAACTGAGACCTGGGGGAACAGAGAGACTTGCCCAAAGGCACATAGTGAGTTAGAGTACATTCTGATAAGCCACAAATACAAGAACTCCAGACATCTAGGTAGCAGGTGAATAATAGTGTTGCGGAGTTAGTGATATTTTGTGGTTAGTGATTTGGTGGAGGTGGAGAGAAAGCTCTTCGGGGTCCTTTAAGTTCAGCAATTCTCAAATTTTTTTACTTCCCTTACTTTTTTTTCTTTTGCCACATTTGAGTAGGATTTGTAGTAAATACACCTATTTTTTTTAAAGTGGACTCACTTTTTACCATAAGTAGATTTTTCCTTTTCCTCAGTCATAAGAGCTACAAAAGGAGAGTGTGTGATCACTGAGTCCCATGCCAATTCTACCACATACAGCAATGTACACGTGTCGCCAGTTGAATTCAGAAAAGGTTGGCCTGAGGAACAGCTACAGTCATCTCCCGCACAGGGCATGGTTTAGCATCTCAGGCGACTCATTTGCAGGTCCAGTGCAAAATGAAAGTGTGGAGCTTTTTGCTCAAAAATTATTAAGAATTTTAAGACAGAAACAGCAGAGCGTTCAGCCATGCGGTGGGCTCGTCTGTATGCAGGACCCTGTGCAACCGTGCAGGTCCTTCGCCCAGGAAGTCAGCACCGGCTGCCTTTGGGAAGGCACTGTTTTAAATAAAACTGATTAGCCTGCTCAGCCCAGGTTCCTGGGCCAGAGAAAGTGGGGACCCTGCCGTCTATGCACACTCAAGAGGTGGCCAGGAATCGAAAGGCTGGATGTCGGCCAGGCTCAGCGCCTCATGCCTGTAATACCAGCACTTTGGGATGCCAAGGTGGGTGGATCACCTGAGGTTTGAGATCAGCCTGGGCAACATGGTGAAACTCCATCTCTACTAAAAATACAAAAATTAGTCAATGGTGGAGGGTGCCTGTAATCTCAGTTTACTCAGGAGGCTGAGGCAGGAGAATCCCTTGAACCTGTGAGGTGGAGGTTATAGTGAGCTGAGATTGTGCCAGCGCACCCCAGCCTGGGTAATAGAGTGAGACTCCATCTGGGAAAAAAAAAAAAAAGAAAGAAAGAAAGGCTGGATGTGAGCTGTGGGCTCTTCATGCAGCTGAACGAAAATATGGTTTTGCCAAACTTCTGGTCCAGGAATTCTGAACCCAGAAGAGCCAAGAGCTGTGCCCAAGAGGCAGTTTTCATGGAAGCACCAAGAACAGAAGAAACGGATGTTCTCCAAAGTGGAAGTGAGGGTACTGCTCTTGTCTGTGTGCGTGTCTGGTGATGAGTTCTCTGTAGTTAATACTTGTGTGCTGGGATAAATATTTTCCTTCCATTGTTACGGAAGAGGGAAGGAGCAAGAGAAATGGAAGAACAGAGGGGCTGGGAGAGGCGAGAGAGAAGGATGGAGCCAAAAAACAAGAAAAGAAAAATGTTAATGTAGATTTATAGAAGCCTCAAAATAGTTTCAACTTCCTTTCCGGCCTGGCTGTCTTGTTACCTTCAGGTGGCTGCCAATATCTGTGAAAAACTCCGGGCGCCTGGCTTTACGGGGTCAAAATACAGAGCATATGTAGTGCTTTGAGCAGAGCCAGGGGACTGCGTTCCTTGGGTTTTGCGTTCTAGGACACCAGCAGGAATTTTAGAAGCGTTGCTATTTCAACTGGGTTGATATTTCACACACATTTTCACATGGAGACAGGCAAGCCGAAATACCCTTTGCAGGGCCTGCTCTCCCTCAGAAAAGCTGTGAGGTCGGCAGCAATTGTTTCTGCTGCTTGGAATGAAACCAGTTAAAGCCGTTTTCAATTCACCATGGAGAGATTCTGCAGGAACATAGTTATGTTTTGTTACAAGGGGCATTAGCCCTCACAAAAATCTTTGTCTTGACTTTTTTTTTTTTCATTTTGCTTTGTCTTGTTTTGTCTTGCTGTCTGAGCATTTGAGCTGAAACAAATAAATAAGTAAAACTTCTATTTAATGAGGATTCAAGCTATGTAGCCCCAGAGGAAGGAAGTGGGACTTTTAAAATAAAGAACGTCATCTATCCTCTACCACAGACCGGAATGTCGTGGTGTCTTAGGACTAGCCCAAGCACTCTGGAGCACTTATTTAATCCTAACCTCAGCAGTAGGAGGTATGTATGTTATTTTCCATTTATAGGGGCTGAAACTGAGGTTCTGATGGCTCAAGTGACTTGCCCAATTTGCACAACTTGTAGGTACTGCAACTGAGATTCAAATTCATACTAACAGCCTTAGGTTCAAATCCCAGTTCTCGTCCTTGTATAATAATAGGCAAGTCACTTAACCTCCCTAAGCCCCTTATTGTTTTTCTTTTTATTTGTGTTTTGAGATGGAGTCTCGCTCTGTCATCCAGGCTGGAGTGCAGTGGTGCGATCTCAGCTCACTGCTACCTCCACCTCCTGGGTTCAAGTGATCCTCCTGCCTTAGCCTCCCAAGTAGCGGGGATTACAAGCATCCACCACCACATCTGGTTAATTTTTGTATTTTTATTAGAGATGGGGTTTTGCCATGTTAGCCAGGCTGGTCTTGAACTCCTGACCTCAGGTGATCCACCCACCTTGGTCTCCCAAAGTGCTGGGATTATAGACGTGAGCCACCATGCCCTGCCTCTGAGCCCCTTATTGGTACTACTGAGAGAAACGGGAAGGGCACTGCAGGATGTCATGTTAATGGGCCAAAATTCTTGGAGCTACAAAGTATTTAGAAAGGTCCCCAAATTATCTTTTGTCACCTGTCACCTGTCACTTCACATGTTTCCAGCAACATTGATTGAAAGCATTTCCCATTTGTGAGGCATCCAGGACACAGCATTGAGTCAAATTGCCATCCTCCCTGCTCCTTTTGCTCTCACACTCTAGAGGGCAGACATATAAATAAGCTGCTACAAAATGATCCTTAGAGAGGAGACGTTCGGGGTGCTGTGGGTGCAGGAATCTCATCCAGAAATGAGAGTCAAGGAAGGCTTCCTAGGGAAAGTGATCTAGAAATTGAGACATAAATACTGAGTAGAAATAGGCCAGGCAGAAGAGAAGAGGTGCCCCTGGTAGGGAACCCAGCATAGGTAAAGGCTTAGAAGTGAGAGTAAAGAGGGCTCCTTTTAGGAAAGTGACAATCAATTGAGCCTGGCTAGAATAGAAGGCAGAGATAATCAGAGATGAGTCTGGACAGGAAAGTGGAACAGATTATGTTAGATCTAGAATTTCATGTCCAGACATCAGGACTTCATCTTTAGGGGCATAGGTACCTTTAAAGAATTTTTTTTTGAGACGGCGTCTTGCTCTGTCTCCCAGGCTGGAGTGGAGTGGTGCGATCTTGGCTCACTGCAACCTCCACCTCCTGGGTTCAAGGGATTCTTCTGCCTTGGCCTCCCAAGTAGCTGGGATTACAGGTGCCTGCCACCGTGCCCAGCTAATTTTTGTAGTTTTAGTAAAGATGGGGTTTAGCTATGTTGGTCAGACTGAATTCCTGACCTCAGGTGATCTACCCACCTCAGCCTCCCAGAGTGCAGGGATTATAGGCATGAGCCACCAAGCCCAGCTGCCTTTGAAGAATTTATGCAAGACCCACTCCAGGGCTTTGTAGAAGTTGGAGGAGAGAAGGAATCAGATTCAAATTCTGAATCCAACACAGAAGATGCTTGCAAATTTCAACTTCCCATTTTCCAGATGGAAGAATAGAGTTCCTGAGAAGAAAATTGTCTTGCCCAGTGCTACAGAGCTGGTGAGCAAGGAAGCTGGAATCAGAGCCTGGGTCTTCAGATCTCAAACTAGCATTTTGCTTTTTTCTGCCTCTGGAGTTCTCCCGCTCTCAGCCCCCACCTGGGCCAAATCCGGCCCCTGGCAGCTCCTCTGAACTTGGGAAGCGCTCCGATTCCTCACGTACACACAGCCACGCTGTCTCAGGAAGCTCACAATAAATTTTTTTTTCAGGCAACGCCTTGCTCCCATCCCTGCAAAACAATGTATTTATTATTACTAAGCCTTTTCCATCTTTGAGGAGAAAATGCATACCACATGACTCCCCAAAGCTGAGCGGTCCCGGTTTACAAATACAGTACGTTAATAGCTTTGTAAACATTTATTCAGGATGACAGCTGAGGGAAACATGTGGCATTAATTAGAGGGCTCAGCAACATGGCCTATTAAGAGGAAGGTTAAATCTGAATTAGTTGGCTTTGCTGAGACAAGAGGCACTGGGGAGCAGAACTCTGCTCTAATATGTTCTGACTCTGTTGACGTGGGGTGTGCTGGGGTGCGTGGGGGTCTCAGCTCTTAGGAAGCCTGTGTCTTGGCAAGATGGCTGCCGAGTCATTGGACTTCAAGATGGTCAGGGCTGGCTTTCCCAGAGGTCTCTTCCCAGAGTCCTTTAAGCCACAGGATGCCCTGAGCTTGTAGTCCATCCTGCACAGCAAGAGAACAGGTCTGGCAGAATCAGCTCCTGAAGCCTAGAGGGTTGTGTGGGGAGCAGCTCCCTGGGGTAGGGGTTGCTGCACTCTCTAAATTGCAGTTCCTCCTCTCTGGGCTTTCCTAGCTTTCTGGGTTTCCCTATCACACTCTGGGCAGTTTGCATTGTCTCTGCCTTCGGGTACCCATGAGTGTCCCCAGCTGATGGAGGAGCCAGCCACAGAAGAAAACGGATTCCCTGTTTCCTCCACATTCAATAAGGTTTGGCTTACAGTAGATGCTTGTAGGACTATTTATTCTTGGCCTCATGTCCATCAAAGGTCTCAAATTGAGATGTTTTAGGTTCTCTCCAAAGAGTCACACATCCACACACAGAAATGTCCCAAAAGCAGGGAAAGGAGGTGACATTTATCACACAGCTCAAATGTACATTTCATACTGGGAGTACATCCCATATAGAGAGTTATACATAAACATCCTTTGATTCTTTTCATAAATCTTTTAATTACCTCTCTCTCTGTCCTTTTTTTTTTTGAGATGGAGTCTCACTCTGTTGCTCAGGCTGGAGTGCAGTGGCACAATATTGGCTCACAACAACAACCAACCTCTGTTTGTGTGGTTCATGCGATTCTCCTGCCTCAGCTTCCTAAGTGGCTGGAATTACAGGCGCCCACTTCCATGCCTGGCTGATTTTTGTATTTTTAGTAGAGACAGGGTTTTGCCATATTGGCCAGGCTGGTCTCATACTCCTGGCCTCAAGTGATCTGCCTGCCGTGGCCTCCCAAAGTGCTGGGATTACAGGTATGAGCACTGCGCTCGCTGCACCCTGGTTTTTATATGGTCTTGTTTCAACCTTTCTTCGTCTGTGAATATTCCCAGGAGCCTCTAAATACAGAAGGGACTCGCTTAACTTCTGAGAACCTGGTGGTCTGGGAATACATGTTGAATGGATGCATGAAAGAATGAGTGACCCTGGGAAGTCATGTGGCTTCTTTGGGGCTCAGTTTTCTCATCTGCATAATGGGATAATGGGCAGGGAAGGAGGGCTGGCCAGGTGGTTGTTGAGGATGCAGTGACCTGCAGCACAGTGCACCGCTCCGGCTTCCACTCTGCAGGCTCTGCCTGTAGGATGCTCTGATCCCTCTCTCCTGCTGCCACTCTCTTTGTTCTTCTCCTCTGGACTTCCTGATTGAGCCACCCTCCTGTCTTCTCATTGCTCAGATCAAACTCTCACTTGGCATCTAATGTGGATGGGATGATCTAGAAACAGATCCAAGCTTCCTCCCTTTCGGCACTATCTTTAAACACCCCCTGCCTCTGCTTCTCTTCTCCACTCACTGTGCAGGTAACAGAAGCTCAAAGACACATTCTCAATTAGTGGTTTTCAGATGTTGTTTTCCTTTACACAAACAAAATTGTGATGCAGTATCTAAAACAGACAAGTAGGGGATGAAGTGTGTGTGTAGGGTGTGAGGTAGGGGTAGGGGGCCTTTCCCTCCCTCTCTGGAATCAGAAGCTTTTGCAAAGCCTTGATTTAACTCCTAATTGAATGGATGGAGAATCTGCTGCCTAGCAGGGACAGTGCCTTGCCTAGTTGGGAAGGGCTGGGGCTAGAAGCTGGTTCTTCCCACTCTACCTTGTTCAAGAGTCCAGAAGTTTGAAAGTGCCTCAGTAGTAACTCTGGCCACAAAGAATTCCTACTCATTAGATTGGAGGTAGGAGTATAGAGGTTATGAGAGAATGGCCAGGAGTTAGACTCCCTGGCTTCCAATCCTGGCCTTCCTACTTAGGAACGGTGTGACTCTGAGCAAGCTGCCTTGCCTCTCTGTGCCTCAGTTTTCTTATCGCCCAAAAGCAGATCATAACAGCCACCTTACTGGGTTGTGGTGAGGGTCAAATGAGACAGGACACATATTTAGCACTAGAACCTGATACTCAGAGAGGGCGTTGTTTGCAAGGTGTTCAACTTGTTATCTCATTTTTTACGAATATTTTACAAGACATGTAATTAAATTACATGACATTTATGAATACAACTGGCATCAATAGGTTTGGGAATGAAGACAAGTAACTGCTGGTGATCATACCAGCTCTGCTGGTTGGGGTTTGTTTGAATGAGATTCCACCAAGGAGTCTCCCAGATCAAGTATCCCGGGGGTGTTAGTAACTATTGATAGACAGTTGATCCTGGAACAATGTGGGGGGTTGGGGTGCTCCCTTAACCCACCCCTCTTGTACAGTTAAAAATTCGCATATAACTTTTGCTCCCTGCCCCCCCAATTTAACTATTAAAGTCTACTATTGACTGGAAGACTTAGCAATGACATAGTCAATGATCTTGTTTTTAAAAATATTTTATATATAACATACTGTATTATATATTGTATGCTGTATTATATATGTATTATATACCATATTATATATGTATCGTATACTGTATTTTTTTTTTTTTCTTGAAATGGAGTCTTACTCTATCTTCCAGGCTGGAGTGCAGTGGCACGATCTCAGCTCACTGCAACCTCTACCTCCCAGGTTCAAGTGTTTCTCCTGCCTCAGCCTCCTGAGTAGCTGGGATTACAGGCATGTGCCACCACACCTGACTAATTTTTGTATTTTTAGTAGAGATGGGGTTTCGCCATCTTGGCCATGCTGGTCTCGAACTCCTGACCTTGTGATTCACCCATCTCAGCCTCCCAAAATGCTGGGATTACAGGCGTGAGCCACCATGCCTGGCCTATATACTGTATTCTTCCAATAATACAATTATATATTATTTATTCTTACAGTAAGAAAGGTAAAGAAAAGAAAATGTTATTAAGAAAACTATAAGGAAAATAAAATATATTTAGGATTCATTAATTGGAAGTGGATCTTCATCCTCATGGTCTGAGTAGGCTGAGGAGGAGGTGGAAGAGTCAGGATTGGTCTTGCTGTCTCAGGGGTGGCAGAGGCAGAAGAAAATAATAAGAAAATAAGGCATAAGCAGCCTCGTGCAGTTCAAACTCATGTTCAAGGGTCAACTGTAATCCATGGAGGGAAATCTAGTGAGTAGGTTAAGGGGAGGTTGGTTAAGAGAATGTCAATAGCATTGTGACCCCAATTTTACAGATGAGGAAACCAAGACACCGAGAGGGGCAGTAACTTACTCAAGTTCACATAATCAGTCAGCTATGAACCTGAGGGGCCCTGCACCCCATGTGTTCCTCTTGAGAATTCACAAGACACATCAACACATAAAAGGCCCTGTGGTGTCCCACAGGAGAGGGTCCTGTTTGATTCTGCCAATTTGAGCGCTAACTTATTTCATTATGACTCCCTATAACATCCTCTTTTCCCTTTAAAAATATGTAAAACCGGCTGGGTGTGGTGACTGATGCCTGTAATCCCAGCACTTCGGGAGGCTGAGGCAGGAGGATCACTTGAGGCCAGGAGTTTGAGACCAGCCTGAACAACATGGCAAAAACCTGTCTCTACTAAAAATACAAAAATTAGCCAGGTGTGGTGGTGTGCATCTGTAGCTCCAGGTACTTGAGAGGCTGAGGTGTGAGAATTGCTTGAACCCAGGAGGTGGAGGTTGCAGTGAGCTCAGATAATGCCACTGCACTCCAGCCTGGGAGACAAAGGGCGACTCTGTCTCAAAAAAACCCCCCAAAACCACATATATGTGTGTGTGTGTGTGTGTGTGTATGTATATATATATATATATGTATGTCTGTATATATTATGTAAATTATACGTGTGTGTGTGTGTGTGTGTGTGTGTGTGTGTGTGTGTGTGTATGTATCCTTCTATTACACAGATACTACAAGTCCATGGAAACCACTTGGTAAAACCATGGACTTCCATGCTTCTCACAATGTGCTGTGCACATAAATCTCCTGGAGATCTTGTTAAAATGCAAATTCTGGGCTGGGCACAGTGGCTGATGCCTATAATCCTAGTACTTTGAGAGACTGAAGTAGGGGGATTGCTTGAGCCTAGGTGTTCAAGACCAGCCTGGGCAACAAAGTGAGAGCCCATCTCTAATATTATTATTATTTTTTTAAAGCAAATTCTGCCTTAGGTAGATACGGGGTGGTGCTGGCGAGGATGCCAATGTAGTCCTGGTCCATCCTTTGCGTAGCTACAGTCTCCATTTGTACGGTCCAATAGAAATATGTGAGGCGGTAGGCAGGGTGTCGTGGCTCGTGCCTGTAATCCCAGCACTTTGGGAAGCCAAGGTGGGTGGATCATGAGGTCAGGAGATGGAGATCATCCCGGCTAACTCAGTGAAACCCCATCTCTACTAAAAATAAAAAAAATTAGCTGGGCATGGTGGTACACACCTGTAGTTCCAGCTACTTGGGAGACTGAGGTAGGAGAATCGCTTGAACCCGGAAGGTGAAGGTTGCAGTGAGCCAAGATTGTGCCACCGCACTCCAGCCTGGGCGACAGAGTGAGACTTCATCTCGAAAGAAAAAAAAGCGTGAGCCATATATGCAGTTTTAAACTTTCTAGTAGCCACATTTTTTAAAAAGGTAAAAACAAACACTTGACATTCATTTTAACATATTTCATTTCACCCAGAAGAACAAAAATATCATTTCAACATGTGACTAATATAAAAATAAAAAACCAGTATAAAAAATAAAATATATAGATAAAAATATAAAAATGATACTATATATTTATGAGGCTTGAAAATCCAGTGTGTATTTTATACTTACAGTGTATTTCAATCCGAATCATCCACATTTCGAGTGTTCAGCAGCCCCGCGTGGTCGATGGCTACGCCACTGGATCTCACAGTTCTGGGACCAGGCTGTGGGCTAGGACTGCCTAGCTTACATGTCTGGCTCTGCCACTTGTTTGTTGTGAAATTTGGTCAGTTACTTAATTTTACAGTTTCTTCATCTGTAAAATGAGACTAACATCAAGGTCATGGCACCTGGCCAGATCATCCTTCCTATAGCTGTCAGGTTCTTCAAATCTGAGACACAGCATACAACACAGCTCTTAAGAAAGATGATGCCGAGCCTGGTGGCTCACGGCTATAATCTCAGCACTTTGGGAGGCTGAGGTGGGCAGATCACTTGAGGTCAGAAGTTCGAGACCAGCCTGACTAACATGGAGAAACCACATCTCCACTAAACATACAAAATTAGCTGGGCATGGCGGTGCACACCTGTAATTTCAGCTACTTGGGAGGTTGAGGCAGGAGAATTGCTTGAACCCAGGAGGCGGAGGTTGCAGTGAGCCAAGATCACACCATTGCACTCCAGCCTGAGCAACAAGAGTGAAAGAGTGAAACTCCTCAAAAAAAAAAAAAAAAAAAAAAAAAATAGATGGTGAATACATCAAAGCTTCTGGCATTTTTTTTTTTTTTTTTTTTTTTACAAATTTTACTGCATATGCAGGCCCTTCTTTGGTCTAGGTAAAGGAAGACTCATCTGGATTCTTCTCCCTGGGTTCTTCACTGTGTGAGCCATGGGTACATGGGTGGCATTGGGTGGCATTTTGCTTGTTTCCCGAAGTGCATTTTTAATCAATTTATGTTTTTAGATACAGGGTCTCATTCTGTCACCCAGGCTGGAGTGCAGTGGCGTGCTCATAAATCACTGCTGCCTTGAACTCCTGGGCTCAAAGGATCTTCCTGCCTCAGCCTCCCAAGTAACTAGGACTACAGGCATGTGCCACCCTGCCTGGCTAATTTTTTTTTTTCTTTTTTATAGAGATGGGGGTCTCACCATGTTGCCCAGACTGGTCTTGAACTCCTGGGCCCCAACGATCCTTCCACCTTGGTCTCCCAAAGTACTGGGATTACAGGGAGGAGCCACTGATCCTGGCCGAGTGGATAATTTTTGAATGGTTGGCTGGGTGCATGGATGGGGAGGCAAGGGCTGGGGCCTGAGAAGAGAGGAGTTGGAAAAACAGGCAGCCCAGCCTCTTCCCGGCCAACAGTTTGCTGCAGGTGCATTGAGTAACAAAGGCCTAAATTCTGTACTGGGAGCAGCTGCGCCTGGTAGTTCAGGTGTGGATAATAAACATTAGGTAAATGCATGGGCAGAATGAGCCAATGAGAATGCAGCCAACAGAAACTCAGAAAAATAACTGAGACGAATGGGCCTCAGGGTCTGAAAGGCTCCTTTTATGAACCTGCCTGAGGAAGCAGCCTTTTGCGTTTCTTCTCCTTTTCTCTTCCTTCTCCTTCCTTTCTTTTCCTTTCCTTTTCTCTTCTCTTTTTTTCCCACGCAGGAAGGAGAAGGTTGCTTTTATTTAGTCCAAGTGCTTAGACATTTCCATCAGCTTTAGTTGTGTGTATTTCACGGCCCTGAGACTGTGTCCTTCCTACCCTAACTTTTCTCCAGCATCCCATGGGCCTCCAAGTTAAGGCTTAAGACTTAAAAGACCCAGCCCTACCCCAAGAAATCAGCATGCTTCTCCAAGCCTTACTTCCCTTCCATGCCAGATCTCTGAGGTCTGCCAGTCTCCAGATTCAGGGGAAATCTCAGAGCAGTGCCGGGCCAGGAAGCCTGGGGCCCTGCTTGCGTCTCCCACTGGAGCTGGAATGGGCACATCCTACCCACCACACCCTCCTGTCTGCTGGGCCTGCGGCAGAGATGGAGCCACGACCTTAAACACCCATTTCAAAAGGTGAAGGAAGAACCTTGCTCAGGACAGCTCACTGGGTTGGTGAAATGGCAGGAGAGAGTTTTCCTTCCATTTTCTCTGCCCATGTTTGTTTTGGCTTTTCTAAGCATGTCTCCAAGCATGCGTAGTTTTTTTTTGTTTTGTTTTTGGTTTTGTTTTTTTTTTGGGATGGAGTCTTGCTCTGTTGCCCAGGCTGGAGTGCAGTGGTATGATCTCGGCTCACTGCAAACTTCCCCTCCTGGGCTCAAGCAGTTTTCTTGTTTCAGCCTCCTGAGTAGCTGGGATTATAAGTGTGTGCCACCACACCCAGCTAATTTTTGTATTTTTAGTAGAGCCGGGATTTCATCATGTTGGCCAGGCTGGTCTTCAACTCCTGACTCAGGTGATCTGCTTGCCTCAGCCTCCCAATGTGCTGGGATTTGTGGCGTGAGCCACTGTGCCCGGCCAGCAAGTGTGATTTTTCATGTATCAGCTCTCTGTATTCCCAACTCCCTGGTCCCAGAAGGAAAGAAAGAAAGGAGCATGATGAGGGGTCTGTTTGAAACACAGGCTTAGAGGAGAGAAGACGCTTTCACAGAACACTTACCAGACACCGGGAATCCTGACTCCAATTCCAATGCTGCTGCTGACCACGGTGTGACAAGGGCAAAGCTAACACTCTACTCCGGGCCTCAGTTTCCTCATCTCCAAACTGGGAACAATAGTATTTCTCCCAAGTGGAAAGATTTGAGAGTACATCAACAACTGAGCCCGCACCGTTATTAGTGTGATGAAACCTCCATGAGTTTGTACATGGGGCCTGTGTCATCTTCCGTTGTTCTTCCCTCTATAATCTGAAAACGTTGAGCTTTTTCTTGAAGGAGAAAGACAAAAGGAATAACCATGGAAAGCGGCCTTGGTTAAAAGACGGCAGGGACGTGTGAAGTGCTGTTAACAGCCATGGCTCAGGCCAAGTTCATGGCCAGGTTCACGGCCACATTCTGAAGTTGGCCTCGAAGCCCTGTGCTTTAAAAAAAGAAATCGTTATTGGAGCTGCCAAACCAATATTAAAACCAGTGGCTTATGAAAGGGGTTGGCAGTCACACCAGGAATCTTTTTGCACCTCTTAATTTTGCAGAGAGAAGGGGAGCATCTCATCTGGGGCAGTTCTTTCAGTAACACCAACACCAGAAATGGAAAAGATTGTTTCCCCGTCAGCTGGTCTCACTTCTTGAAGTCTAAGATGGTTCGCTTTAGAAATGTCCCAAGAAGCCGGGAGGGCCGGCAGAGGAAGTTTCTCAACTTCTCGGCAGAAAAAAGATGCTTATGTGATGCAGTGAAGTGAGGTGATGTTTTATTAACAGAAATGCAGTGATGCTCAGGAAACTGATCCTGGATGCCTCTGCTTTTATTTTTTTCTCTCCTTGTTTTTATTTTAAAAATTATTATTTTTATTTATTTTTTGAGATAAAATCTTGCTCTGTCACCCAGGCTGGAGTGCAATGGTACAACCTCGTCTCACTGCGATCTCTGCCTCCCGGGCTCAACCTATTCTCCTGCCTCAGCCTCCCAAGTAGCTGGGACTAAAGCCATGTGCCACCACACCCAGCTAATTTATTCATGTTTAGTACAGACGGGGTTTCACTGTGTTGGCCAGGCTGGTCTTGAACTCCTGGCCTCAAGTGAGCCGCCCACCTCAGCATCCCAAAGTGTTGGAATTACAGGTGCGAGCCACTGTGACCAGCCCTCTCTGTGTTTTAAGAAAACATTTTACTCACGTCAGTGAGGGCAACCCAGCACCTTTGAATGCTACTGATGAGAGGCCACATTGATAAATCTTTCTGGAGAGGCAAGTTCCCTAAAAATGTGCAAACTGTTTTTCCCAGAAATTCCACTTGAGGGTGTTAATTCTGATCATGTAATTGGAGAAGGGCATGGAGGTGTGAAGACAAAGATGATCAATGTGGTGTTGCTGGTGGCAGGAGAAACTGGAAATGACCTTGATGTCAACAATGGGCAATTTGGTTAAGAAATCAAGCTATATTCAGGCACTAGGAGGTTATTCAGGCACTAGGAGGTTAAGTGGCAGTTAACAATAATTTCTGTCTTCCTTCCTTCCCTTCTTCCCCTCTTCCTTTTCTCCCTTCTTTCCTTTCTTCATCCCTTTCTTCTTCTCTTCCTCCATCCCTCTCCCATTCTTCCTTCCTTTTTTCTTCCCTCCATCCTTCCTCTTTCTCTCCCTCCTTTCCTTCCTCCCTCCCTCCCTTCCTTCCTTCCTCTGTCCCTCCCTCCCTCCCTCCCTCTCCTTTCCTTCCTTCCTTCTTTCCATTCTCTTTTTCCTCTCTCTTCCTTCTTTCTTCCTTCATTCTTTTTTTCTACACATTTCTGTTGAGTATCTATGTCCCAGACACTGTATATTCAAGTGTACTGCCATAGAAAGATGTTTATGATGTTTTCAGTAATAACTACATAATAAAATAAAATTTAAAAGCCAATTTCATGGATGTAGTATATGATCTTACTCTTGTAAATGCATATTTCTATATTTATATAATTGGATACGAAGTAAAATGTTTGAAAGGACACTGATGAGTCTTCTCCAGGTGTTGGGATTACAGGTGACTAGATACTCTTCTGTCGCTCACTTGATCTGCATGGTCTAAGTTGTCTGTGGTAAGATTCTTGTATAATTTAACGTCAGGAGGCCCTACATACTTTGGCCATGAGCCTCTTGTCCCTATCTTTGTCTCTTATCTTTGTCTCCTATCCACCTGGCCTACTCCACCCTAAACACACAGCTTTTCTGTTCTTTGAACATGTTGGACTTGTTTGTACCTCACAGCCTCCGCGTGTGCTGTTCCCCCTGCCAGGAACACTCTTCCCCCAGGTCTTCACTGGCCTTTTCTGATCATTCATATTTCAACTCACCATCCTCTTAGAGAAGACCTCTATGCCCATGTCATGGAAATTAGCATGCCCACTGCACATTTTAATCACACTTCCTCATTTTATTATCTTCATACTGCTTATGACTCTGAGATTCTCTTGACTTTTTTCTAACATGTGCATTTCAGTCTTCTCTACTTGCATGTCAGCTGTACGTGCACAGGGACCTCGTGTTCTTGGCCTCTGGAACAGAACCTGATACATAACAAGAAATCAATAAATATTTTCTGAATGAACAAATTCCGGGAAATAAATATTTAAAAAAAGGATTTTTTTAAAAAGCCTTCCTTTCCTTGCTTGCCTGAGATATGCGGGAGTTGGTGGCCTTCAGCTGGAAGGCTCTCTTCACTCTGCCAGTGTACCATTTCTGACCTGGCACATGACCCTAGTAGGCCCATATCACTCACTGAGCATGCAGTACCCAGGGTCACGCAGAACTCAGCACCTACCCAGTTGGAGGGATGCTTCTAAATTCTCATTCATAGATTCTCCCCCAAAGCACAGGGAGTGGCTTAGGAGTCACCGACACCAGAGATCTAATTTTTCTCAGTGGCTGATTTGTTGTGTGACATTTGTCAAGTTATTTAACCTCTCTGGGCTACAGCTTTCCTAGGCATGTAGTAAAGGAGAGAGTCTATCTATTTCCAAATTTACAAGGATGGCGGAGCATCAGTAAGCTAATACCAGCCCCTGTGTGCCCTTTCTGCATCTGTCTTGTTCTCTGTTGGGCGTCATTATCCCCATTCTATTTTATTTTATTATGTTATTAATTTTTTGAGATGGAGTCTAGCTCTGTCACCCAAACTGGAATGCAGTAGTGTGATCTTGGCTCACTGTAACCTCTGCCTCCTGGGTTTAAGTGATTCTCCTGCCTTAGCCTCTGGAGTAGCTGGGATTACAGGCATGCACCACCATGCTCGGCTAATTTTTTGCATTTTTAGTAGAGATGGGGTTTCACTATGTTGCCCAGGCTGGTCTTGAACTCCTGACCTCAGTGATTCACCTGCCTCGGCCTCCCAAAGGGTTGGGATTATAGGCGTGGACCACTATACCTGCCCCGTTATCCCCATTTTACATTTCCTAGACCAGGTCTGGATAGGGAGAAAGGAAAAGAAATGATATTATTTGGACACTTTTTTTTTTTTTTTTAAGAGACAGGGTCTCATTCTGTCCCCCAGACTGGAGTGCTGTGTTGTGTTCATTGAGTTCATAGTTCACTGCAGCCTCAAACTGCTGGGCTCAAGAGATCCTTTCATCTCAGCCTCCTGCGTAGTTGAGACTACAGGTGTGCACCACCATGCCTGGCTAATTATTATTATTATTATTATTTGGTTTTAAGGAGTAAGGAGGTTAATAGGCAAGAAGGAAGGGACAAGACAGAAGGTAAAAGCTCCCCCGTACAGAGAGAGCAGGGGTGGGGGTGTCCAAAGCCAAAAGAGGAGGTCCCCAAGTATGATGGGCACCAGCCAGGTATACATACAGAGGCTGAAGGAGGTGGTGTCTGATTTGCATAGGGCTCAGGGGATTGGTTTGACCAGTCATGTCATTCACATGGCCTGCAAAAAAGCTGGCTCTCCCACCCCAGCCTTTTAATATGCAAATACAGGGCACCATGATGTTCTTACACATGTGGGGAATCTATGGGGGTGGCCATGTTGCCAGGAACATGTAGGGCAAGGGTAAGAAGGCCATGTGAATCACCCTGTTGGGTAGACCCAGTTTCTAATGGTCTGCATCTGCATCTCAAACGTTGCCAGCCTGTTTCTAAGAGCCAAGCTTTACAAGAAACTTCCAGAGATGCTTAAAAAACAAAAACTTCCCAAGGACTCCTTTTCCTACAACATTCCCCACCGTGGAGATGCCACACTAACTGCTGTTGGGGGTTTTGGGGGATGACTCCTTCCGGATACTTACTGCTGAGAAGGGGCATCGAGTGGGGAACAGTAGCTAGGGCTTCTCCTGGGGTTGAGCTAAGCATCCTCGGAAGAATGACGTGCCCATTTGTGGTTCAGTTTGCAGCACCATTTAGATTTTGATTGCTTCTAGGCAAGAAGGAAAAATTCGAGTTATAGTATTGAGTATACGGGGTCCAAATATCAATATAACACATGTAAGCAAGAGAGTGCTTAATAAAGGGGTTAACCAATTCCATAAAGAAGACTGGAATTTATTAAAGAGGGATTGTAGCCACCCAGAGCTGAAGCCGGCATTTTCCCTGAGACTATCAATAATTTTGATTTGATCTTTAAGTACCTGTAGATTTTCCTTTACTCTACT